>DVQE01000009.1:0-86841 GCA_018239585.1 Pyrrhopyge papius papius | reverse complement strand
GGCACTGAAAGCCTGTTCATCACCGGAGCAGGCGCTTGCCCGTGCACTGGCGGGTGGTGAGGATTATGAACTGGCGCTGGTTCTGGCGGGAGTGGCGCACACCGTCACTGCTGGTAGTCTGGCTGTCACTGACCCTGGCGGTGGCCTGTGTGCTGGCACTGGGACGTGCCGGTGATCGTATTAATCAAAGTGTGAATTATCAGAGCCGTGACTATCTGGCCGGTGATCTGGTCCTGCGCGGCTCGCATCCGGCGGATGAAACCTGGCTGAAAAAGGCGCAGGAAAGCGGCCTGGTGCTCAGTCAGCAGATGAGTTTCAACACCATGGTGTTTGCCAATGATGTGCCGCAGCTGGTGTATGTCAAAGCGGCGGATGACGCTTATCCGCTGTACGGCGAGCTGGAAACTGACCCGCCCGGCCTGAAACCGGCACCGGGGGAGATTCTGATCGCACCGCGTCTGGCGGAGCTGCTTTCGGTGAAACCGGGGCAGATGCTGGAAGTGGGAGATACCGACCTGAAAATCGCCGGTTTTCTTATTCAGGAGCCGGACAGCGGTTTTAACCCGTTTCAGATGGCACCCCGTGTGCTGATCAATTTACAGGATGTGGACGCCACCGGTGCCGTACAGCCGGGCAGCCGCCTCACTTACCGCGATATGTTTGCCGGTGCGCCGGATGCGGTGGCGGTGTTTAAACAGCAGTATGAAGATGCGCTGCGGATTGATCAGCGTTGGGTGACGTTGCAGCAGGAGGGCGGAGCGCTGGCGAAGTCTATCGATCGCGCACAGCAGTTCCTGGTACTCTCTGCGCTGCTGACGCTATTGCTGGCAATCGCCGCAGTGGCGGTTGCCATGTCGCATTACTGCCGCAGCCGTCACACCCTGATTGCCGTACTGAAAACACTCGGCGCGGGGCGGCGCGAGCTGCGTTACTGGGTGGTCGGGCAATGGGCGGTACTGATGGCGGCAGCGATGGTTGCCGGATCCCTGCTGGGGCTGATTTTTGATGCGGTCCTGATGAGCCTGCTGGCACCGCTGCTGCCGAAGGCACTGCCGGATCCGGGATTATGGCCGTGGGCGTGGGCACTGCTGACACTCCTTGCCATCACTCTGCTGGTGGGCGCACGGCCTTACCGTCAGCTGATGCTGACACAGCCGACCCGCGTACTGCGTGATGACGTGGTCGCGCCGGTCTGGCCGCTGCGCTGGTATCTGCCACTGGCGGTACTGATTGTGGCAGGCGGGCTGGCGGTGCTGACCAATGCCTCGTTCCTGCTCTGGGCGGTGCTGGCCGGGGTGGTATTGATCGCTGCACTGCTGGCAGTGGCCGGTTACGGCGGATTGTGGCTGCTGGCGAAAATTCCGTTCCGTGCCCTGAGTCTGCGGCTGGCTGTCCGCCGTCTGCTGCGTCAGCCCGGTCAGACCCTGGTGCAGACCGGGGCGTTTGCCCTCTCCTTTATGCTGCTGGGGTTGCTGGTGATGGTTCGCGGTGATCTGATCGGGCGCTGGCAGCAACAACTGCCGCCGGACACACCGAACTATTTTCTCGTGAATATGACGGAAGAACAGATATCGCCGGTCAATCAGCTGCTGGCATCACACAACGTGACACCGTCAGAATATTACCCGGTGGTGCTGGCGCGGCTGTCCGGCATTAACGGCGAAACCGCACTGGCGTGGGCGGATGCGCGTGATCCGGGCAACAATACCGTCCGCCGTGAACTGAGCCTTACCTGGCAGGAATCGCTGCCGCCGCTTAATGAACTGGTGGACGGCACCTGGCCGCCGAAACCCGGGGAAGTCTCTATTGAGATGGAAGTGGTCAAACAACTCGGGCTGAAAGTCGGGGATACCCTGACCTTTACCGGTGATACCCGTCCGTTTACCGTGAATGTCAGCAGTGTGCGGCAGGTGGACTGGGAGAGTATGCGGCCTAATTTCTTTTTCATCTTTAATCACGCCTCGCTGGAAAACCAGAGCGCCATGTGGCTGACCAGCTTTCACTATGACGGTAATGACGGATTAATCACCCAGATGAACCGCAAGTATCCGTCCATCAGTATTTTTGATACCGGCTCGATGCTGAAACAGATCCAGACTATTCTCGCGCAGGTCAGCCGTGCGCTGGAAGCGATGGTGGTACTGGTGCTGATTTGCGGCGTGCTGTTACTGCTGGCACAGATTCAGGTGGGAATGAATCAGCGCCGGACCGAGCTGGTGGTATATCGTACGCTGGGAGCCGGTAAACGCCTGCTGCGGCGCACGCTGTGGAGTGAGTTTGCCTTGCTGGGTGCGATGGCCGGTGTGGTCGCGGCACTCGGGGCGGAGATTGCTCTGTGGCTGCTGCAGACCCGCGTATTTGATTTTCCGTGGCAGCCGCAGTGGCCGCTGTGGGTCGGGCTGCCGCTGGCCGGTGGTTTACTGCTGTCACTCTGCGGCAGTGTGCTGGGGATCCGCCTGCTCGGGGATCCTCAGCAGTACCGCCGCTTACAGAGTTAGTCCGGCGAGGATGTGTATGCTCTGACCGGTTTGTGTTGTGGCGGTCGCATAAAGAATGTGGCCGCCAGAATCACAATTACCGGCAGGGCGATCAGCAGGAAAGCCGGGGTAAAGCTGCCGCTGTAATCTTTGACGGCACCGGCAAAGAACGGTGCCAGACAGGCAAAGGTGGAAATCAGATTCACCACAGAGAACAGCTCCAGATACGGACCACGGCCGAAATAGTTTGCCAGCAGTACACTGGAGGCCAGGAATGTCATGCCGTAACCAATCCCCACCAGCACGGTAAACAGGATCAGCAGCAGCCAGCTGGTGGCGATACTTAATGTCAGCACACCGAATGTAATCGCGGCAAGGCTGATAATCAGCAGTTTTTTCGGCTCCAGCCACTCCCCGATAGCGCCCCCGGCCAGCCGGGAAAACGCGTTAATAAAGGCCATGGTACTGAGCAGCGTGGCGGCAACGGTTTCACTGAACCCCTTATCCATAATATGCGGCACGGCAAAGCTGTTCACGGTAAATCCGCACCATAAAAACGCGGTATAAGAGGCGGCGATAACATAAAACTGCCAGGTTCTCAGCGCCTGACGGGCACTCCAGTGCGCCTGACTGCGGTAGATGCGGGAACTCTGTTTTTTCTGCTGCCACATCACGGCACGGGCATGCGTGATCTCACGGCGGCCTTCCCGCATCACCAGCAGGGTGATCAGGGTGACAACAGCCAGCGTCAGGGCGGCGATCAGCCAGTGGATCCGCCAGGAGCCGAACACATGCGCGGCGAGAAAATAGATCCACGGCCCGACCACACCGCCCAGCCCGCCGAGGGTAAAGTAAAAACCAAACGCCAGCGACTGACGGCTGAACAGCCGCGAAATCACATAAGTGCCGGGAACAGTAGCCATAAAGGTAAAACCAATCCCGAGAAAGGCGGTGCCGATAAAATAGCGCTGAATCGACTGCGTGGTGTACAGACTGTAAAACCCGGCCAGAAACAGCAGCAGCCCGGTCAGCAGTGTCAGGCGGACATTGGTTTTACGGATAAGAAGACCCGGCAGAAAGCTCGATAACCCGCAGGTCAGCCCGAGCAGCGTGAATCCGAAACCGGCGTCTGTCCAGCTCCAGTTCAGCTCTTTGAGCATACCGGGTAAGACCACGCCTAATGAGGTGAAGGTAGTAGCGGTGGTCAGGAAATAAACCAGCCCCAGCAGGGTGAGTATAGTCCATTGATAAACAGGACCTAAGCGGCGATCTGACGAAAACATCCCGGCTCCGGAAACGGCGTAAAAAGCAACATGCCCGGCTGAACACCGGGCATCAGAATGGGACTATTGTCGCCGGAAACCGTACCGACTACCAGCTTAATATTGTTTTTGCCCAGTCCGCAGAGGACTGATATTCCGCCGGTAAATCCTGTGCCAGCCCGCCGAGTGCGACGATAAGCTGCGATGGATCGGGATGCGTCAGGTTAATGTGGCCGACCTTACGCGCCGGGCGCACCTCTTTATCATACCAGTGCAGATGCGCCAGCGGTTGTGCCAGCCACTGTGTATTCAGTTCCGTGCCGATAATATTCACCATTACCGCCGGGGCGGTGACAACCGGCTGCGGCAGCGGCAGATCCAGAATCGCCCGCAGATGCAGCTCAAACTGACTGACAGACGCACCGTTTTGTGTCCAGTGACCGCTGTTATGCACACGCGGTGCCAGTTCGTTAATCAGCAGGCCGCCTTCTGTGACAAAACACTCCATTGCCATCACACCGGTATAATCCAGCTCAGTGAGGATCGCCCCCAGCATCTGCTCAGCCTGTGCCTGAAGCGGGTTTTGTGCCGGCGGGAAGGCCACGCTCATGCGCAGAATACCTTCTTCGTGATGGTTATGGGTCAGCGGATAAAACACACATTCCCCGGCGCGGTTACGGGCGCCGACCAGCGACACTTCACCGGAAAACAGAATGCCTTTCTCGGCAATACATTCGCCGTAAATTTCCGGCGGCAGAGCCGATTCATCACCGGGACGCACCCGCCATTGACCGCGTCCGTCATAGCCGCCGGTACGGCGTTTGACGATGACAAAGTCCCCGAGACGGGTAAAAATGTCCGGCCATTCATCAGGAGACGACAGCGGCTGCCACGGTGAGGTGGCGAGATGCAGAGTGTCCATCAGCTGTTTCTGCGGCAGGCGGTCGGCCAGACGCGGAAAGATATCGCGGTTAATAAAGGCGGGATGCTGCTCCAGCACCTGTGTCAGCGCGGTCTGCGGCCACTGCTCGATTTCAGCGGTGATCACACTGTGCTGATAAGGAACGGCTTCCGGTTCGGCATCCAACCCGACCGGATAAACCGAAATACCCAGCGGCTCACCGGCCTGGCGCAGCATCCGGCCCAGCTGACCGTTTCCCAGAACACACACCGGCTTCATCAGTTGGCCTCCTGCGGATCCGGGTGGCTGAGGACATCATCAGTCTGTGCATTACGCCAGTCTGTCAGGCGGGTCAGCAGCGCCTCATCATGCAGGGCGAGGATCTGTGCGGCGAGCAGGGCAGCATTGGCAGCACCGGCTTTGCCGATAGCCAGCGTACCGACCGGAATACCTTTCGGCATCTGCACAATGGAATAGAGACTGTCGACACCGCTGAGCGCGGCACTCTGCACCGGCACACCCAGTACCGGTACGAGGGTTTTCGCCGCCAGCATTCCCGGCAGATGTGCCGCACCACCGGCACCGGCAATGATCACATCAAACCCGTTCTTTTTTGCGGTTTCAGCAAAGGAAAACAGTTTGTCCGGCGTGCGGTGCGCGGAAACCACTTCTGTGTGATAAGGCACCTGAAGCATATCGAGGATCGCAGCGGCGTGCTCCATGGTGCTCCAGTCACTTTTGGATCCCATGACAATAGCCACTTTGGCTGCCGGTGAGTGTTGTTGCGAAGAGGCGGCGTTCATGTTTTCGGTGCTCCTGTACATCCCGCGTCACGAAAATTGACAGACGTCCGGCAGTGAGCCGGTTAAGAAGACGGGCATAATATCACGGTAAATCACGAAGGAAAACGTTTGCGTCACGGATTTTTCACAAATACGGGGAGATAACGGCTCAGAACGGAAAGAAGATCAGTGAAATGCTGTCCGGGGTGATTTTAAAGGCAGAGCCCTGTGAGTGCCACGCGCCGAGGACACCGCGAAAGTGCGTTTCGCCGTCAGCGGAAACATCATGAACCGCAGGACGGTGGGTGTGACCGTGGATCATCCAGCGGGTCCGGTACTGACGGAATGCGTTCATCACTTCGTTCTGATTCACATCCATAATCGCTTCACTTTTGCGCTGATTGGCAGACTGACTGCCTGCGCGCATTTTTTTCGCGATTTTCAGGCGCAGCGACAACGGCAGCCACAGAAACAGGCGCTGGATCCACGGCGTGTGAACACGCCGGCGGTAGTGCTGGTAGTCTGTGTCATCCGTGCAGAGGGTATCACCGTGCAGGATCAGGATCTGATGCCCTTCGGCTTCAATCACCTGTGTGTCCGGCAGCAGGGTCATTCCGCACTGACGGGCATAGCGTTTGCCCAGCAGAAAGTCACGGTTACCGCAGATAAAGAAGATCTTCACGCCGCTGTCACTGAGGGATTTCAGCGCATCAGCCACGGTTTTATGCAGCGGGTTCGGGTCGTCATCACCAATCCAGTAATCAAAAAAATCACCGAGGATATAAAGCTGTGAGGCATGAACCGCCTGTTCCCGCAGAAAACGAAGAAAGCCGGCGGTGATCGCCGGCTCCTGCTCATTTAAATGCAAATCTGCAATAATAAGCGTGGTCATACTTACTCAGAAACAGTCACGCTTTCGATGATGACATCTTCGCGCGGCACATCCTGGTGCATACCGCTGTTGCCGGTTTTGACCGCTTTGATTTTGTCCACAACATCCATACCGTCAACCACTTCAGCAAACACGCAGTAGCCCCAGCCACTTGGTGTTTCTGAACGGAAGTTCAGGTAGTCGTTATCAACCACGTTGATGAAAAACTGTGCAGTGGCGGAATGCGGATCGTTGGTACGGGCCATCGCCAGGGTGCCGCGGTTGTTTTTCAGACCGTTGTTGGCTTCGTTTTTGATCATACCGAGAGTCGGTTTCTGCTTCATGCCCGGTTCAAAACCGCCGCCCTGGACCATGAAATCATTGATAACACGATGGAAAATGGTGTTATTGTAGAAACCGTCTTCACAATATTTCAGGAAGTTTGCGACCGTTTCCGGTGCTTTGTCCGCGAACGTCTTAATGACGATATCACCATGATTTGTATGAAAAGTTACCATAATAATTTCCTGCTGCTTATATTTTAAAGGCAATAATCTGCCGTTTTTATCTCCGGGGTGTGTTATATCATACTCACTAATCTGCGTCAGTATTTGTTATAATCACCGGGTTTTACAGGGTCTTTCTTGCATTTGCAGGGTATTCGCGTTTCAATAACCTGACCTGTCTCAGATTATGATCCCCGCAGACAGATATAAAAAATAAAGTATTTATTATCAATTAATTAACAGAAGTCACCATCAACACGTACAGACTTTTAATGGAATAGTCCTATGCTGAAAATTTATAACACCTTATCAAGACAAAAAGAGGAATTTAAGCCCATTAACCCCGGTAAAATCGGGATGTACGTGTGTGGTATCACTGTTTACGACCTGTGTCATATCGGACACGGGCGGACATTTGTCGCGTTTGACACCATCGTGCGCTATCTGCGTCACGCCGGGTATGAGGTGAACTATATCCGCAACATCACGGATGTGGACGACAAAATCATCAGACGGGCGAATGAAAATAACGAAACCTGTGATCAGCTGGTGGATCGCATGGTGGCGGAGATGCACCGCGATTTCGATGCCATGAACCTGATGCGTCCGGATTCAGAGCCGCGAGCCACACATCATATCAAAGAGATTATTGAGATCACGCAGTTACTGCTCGATCGCGGTCATGCCTATGTGGCGGATAACGGGGATGTGATGTTTGATATCAGCAGCGACCCGGAGTACGGCCTGCTGTCACGTCAGGATTTGGAGCAGCTTCAGGCCGGTGCCCGTGTCGAGGTGGCGGATGTGAAACGCAACCCGATGGATTTCGTGCTGTGGAAAATGTCCAAACCGGGTGAGCCGTCCTGGGAATCACCATGGGGCGCAGGCCGTCCGGGCTGGCATATCGAGTGTTCCGCGATGAACAGCAAACAGCTGGGCACGCATTTTGATATTCACGGCGGCGGTTCTGATCTGATGTTTCCGCATCATGAAAACGAAATTGCGCAGTCCACCTGTGCCCACGACGGCCCGTATGTCAATTACTGGATGCACTCCGGGATGGTGATGGTCGATAAAGAGAAGATGTCAAAATCCCTCAATAACTTCTTCACCATCCGTGACGTGCTGGGTTATTACGACCCGGAAACGGTGCGTTACTTCCTGCTGTCCGCACATTACCGCAGCCAGCTCAATTACACGGAAGAAAACCTGAAACAGGCGCGTACTGCACTGGAACGTTTCTATACCGCACTGCGCGGCACAGATAAAGACGCGGCAGTCGTGGTGAATGAGGAATTCGCAAACCGTTTCCGCGATGCGATGGATGATGATTTCAACACGCCGGAAGCGTATTCTGTACTGTTTGATATGGCGCGTGAACTGAACCGTCTGAAACAGGAAGATATGACCGCGGCAAACGGCCTGGCGGCACAGCTTCGCCAGCTGGCGGGAGTGCTGGGGCTGCTGACTCAGGATCCGGAGCAGTTCCTGCAAAGCGGAGCACAGAGCGAAAGTGATGAAGATGCAGCGAAAATTGAAGCACTGATCAAACAGCGCAATGATGCCCGCGCCTCAAAAGCGTGGGCGCTGGCAGATGCAGCCCGTGATGCTTTAACCGATATGGGTATTGTGCTGGAAGATGGCCCGCAGGGTACCACCTGGCGCCGTAAGTAATCATGATTACATTCTGACTGAAAAGCCCGGCATTATTCACTGCCGGGCTTTTTTATATCACTTTATTTTTACCGGGCAGGCACAACAGCCGGTTATCCGCTATTCTGTTACAGCACCTGCTTTATTGTGTGATGTCTTTGTCGTACTTTTATATTAAAAATAAAGGAAGCATCTGATGAGTAAAAATATGTTAGCTATGCTGGTGGCATCTGTCTGTGCATTCGGCACCATGACGGCATCTGCCGCCGGATTGTCAGATAATATGAAAACGCTGAACGCGAATCTGCAGATCGTTGAAAAAACAGATGACGCGGCAGCGCTGAAAACTGCACTGACCGACATGCGTACTGCGGCGCAGAGTGCCAAAGGCGAGTTACCGGCAAAACTGAAAGGTAAAGCGGCGGACAGCGCAGAAGTGAAGGATTACCATCACGGTTATGATGTTCTGACCGGACAAATTGATGAAGCACTGAAACTGACGGAAGAAGGTAAAATTCCGGAAGCGAAAGCCATGGCTGAACAATTGAAAGCCACCCGTGGTGAATACCACAAAAAATACCGTTAACAGCTAATATAAATACCGTTTTTCCGTATTAAAAACGCCCGGTCATCATTGCCGGGCGTTTTGTTATTCAGCGGCTGATAATCAGTCCCGTTTACGCGGCATCATGCGCAGCAGGGTATTATCTTTCCAGAAGTAGTGATGTGCCAGTGCGGCGGCAGCATGCAGACCGATAATAAAATAACCGGTATTGGCAATGATCTCATGAATATTCTGTATGCTGTACGCGAGATCTTCATCCGGTGCGGCGGAGACCGGCATCGGAATACCGAATAATGACCAGTCATAACCGTTCAGATATTTAATACTGAAACCGAGTACCGGTAACAGAATGAATATCACAAAGATTATCAGATGCACCAGATGGGATAAGCCGGTTATCATCGGTGACGGTTTGGGAATAATAGCTGGTGCGCGGTGCTTTATTCTGACCGCCAGCCGGACAATCATCAGTATACCGACGGCAATACCGCAACTGTAATGCAGCCCGGACAACATACTTCTCAGTGGTTCGTCAGCATTATCCCGTAACAGGGCGCTGACATAAACGACAATCACAAGCAGGAAAATAAACCAGTGCAGGGCAATCTGCACCGGCTGAAATTTTTGTGTTTTCATTTTTTGCGGCTCTTATTATACGGATAAAAAAACCAGAGGCAGTGCTCTGGTTTATTCGCAGATTACGATTATTCAGCCACTTTTACCTGCTGACCGGCAAATTCCACCACTTTACCGGCGGTAATTTTGCAGCGCTTGCGGGTTTCTGTTTCACCGTCAACAGCCACCTGACCATCAGCGATAAATTGTTTGGCGGCAGCACCGCTGTCGGCCCAGCCCTGAATTTTGAGCAGATCACACAGTTCGACATGCGGGTGCCCGTCGAGATTAAAAATATCCATGGTTATTCGTCCTTATCGTGAAATTCTTCGCAGGCCTGTAAGGTATTCTGAATCAGTGTGGCAACGGTCATCGGCCCGACGCCGCCCGGTACCGGGGTTATCCACTCCGCGCGCTCAGCGGCTTCGGCAAAATTCACATCACCGACCACTTTGCCGTTTTCCAGGCGGTTAATACCGACATCAATCACAATCGCGCCGGGTTTGATCCACTCACCCGGAATAAAGCCGGGTTTCCCGACCGCCACAATCAGCAGATCCGCATGTTCAACATGGTGACGCAGATTGGTGGTAAAACGGTGAGTGACCGTTGTGGTACAACCGGCCAGCAGCAGTTCCAGACTCATCGGACGGCCGACAATATTGGATGCACCGACAATCACCGCATTCAGACCAAACGTATTGATATTGCAGCGCTCAAGCAGCGTGACAATACCGCGTGGTGTGCAGGGGCGCAGATTCGGCGCACGCTGGCACAGGCGGCCGATATTATAAGGATGAAAACCGTCGACGTCTTTATCCGGATGAATACGCTCAATGACTTTGACATTATCAATACCGGCAGGCAGCGGAAGCTGAACGAGGATCCCGTCGATAGTATTATCATTATTCAGTTCATCAATGAGATGGAGGAGTTCGGCTTCGCTGGTGGTATCGGGGAGGTCATAAGAGCGTGAAATAAATCCGACTTCTTCACAGGAACGGCGTTTGCTGGCGACATAAATCTGAGATGCGGGGTTCTCACCGACCAGGATGACGGCGAGACCGGGAGCCCGTTTTCCGTTAGCAATCCGCTGCTGAACTTTTGCAGCAACTTCGGCCCGGATGGTCGACGCAATCGTTTTCCCGTCTATAATTTTTGCTGACATCGTGTAAAAATCCATAAAACAGATAAAAGATGGGCACTATTCTGTCAGAACATTTTCCGTCTGTCAGTTATGTTTTATTAAGGTGTCAGAAAGTCACTGACGAAGATAACTGATTTTCTGATTGACTCGCCGCGCTTCAGCCGTATAATCCACGGTGCATCAAGCAGTTAACCCGCTGTTTTTTTCCTCAGCGCGCCCTTAGCTCAGCTGGATAGAGCAACGGCCTTCTAAGCCGTAGGTCACAGGTTCGAATCCTGTAGGGCGTACCATATAAAACAATAAGTTATATGTCCCGGAAAGAAAACCCGCCAGAAAACGGGTTAAGTAACGGGTGTGGCTAGTCTTTTTATTTTTTACTCCTGACTCAATCCTCATAAACAGGTTCAGACCATCCCAAAAAAGTCCCGCCTTTCGTTTTTCCTCTGAAAGAGACGACGACGTCAGTGTTCATTATCAACTTACTCACAAACAGACAAATTGCGAGTCTCAATAACAAAAAAGAAACAATAACCCGATAATAATGAAACGAAAGTGAGTTGTTATTGACACATGAAAATAACATATTCATGGTAAAATTATTGCATCATGTAATACCAACAAAGAATATCTCCCCATGTTTAATCGAATTAAAATATCCGCGTCTTTTCTTTTTATCTTGTTATTGTTCTTCGTAATTCAGATAGTAAGTATCTCTCTGACGATTACTTATGCAGAAAAAAATCACTCAAGCGACATTGCTGATAGTATCAATACAAAAAATGCAGCAGATGCAGATGATGTTATATATAGGTTACGAAAAGCTGGGTACTTTATTCAAAAGGCAGCAAATGAAATTTCCTCAGGTAAAGGCGGCGCGCCTTCGGATAGTTTAAGTGCTGCAGTAAAGGAAATAGATAAATCCGGGGAAATATGGAGCTCATTTATTGAGCAGCCCACTGAATTTATAAGTAGCAATGACCTGATAAAATTAAATGAATCATTTAATAAATACCGGGATGAATTAAATAATTCAATTAAACTTTTAAAGGGGAATGACGTTACTGCATTTAGTGAGAGTAACTTAACGTCTATCGCCCGGGATTTTGACAGAAGCTATGATGTATACCAGGATGGATATATAAATTCATATGAAAAAACTATTCAGGATTCATATGATGACTATAACAAAACAATATATATATCCATGGCTATCATTTTAACGTCATTACTATTAATCATACTTTCTTGGGTTTACATTAAAAAAGTCATTATTTCTCCATTGAATAATGTTGTTGATAATATTCAGGATATAGCCAGAGGAAATCTGTCAAAAAATATTACTATTTCAGGTGCTAATGAAATAATGATACTCGCGGAAACATTGTGCCATATGCAGCATGAACTGGCGGTCACCGTCGGTGATGTCCGTGATGGTGCCAATGCCATTTACAGCGGTGCCAGTGAGATCTCGGCCGGTAATAACGACCTTTCTTCACGGACCGAGCAACAGGCTGCGTCTCTTGAAGAAACCGCCGCCAGTATGGAGGAACTGACCGCCACCGTGCGTCAGAATGCCGATAATGCCCGTCAGGCCAGTCATCTGGCGCTGACTGCCTCCGAGACCGCAGAACGCGGCGGGAAAGTGGTGGATGATGTTGTGGAGACCATGCGTGGTATCGGCGACAGCTCGAAGAAAATCGCCGATATCATCAGTGTGATTGACGGTATCGCCTTTCAGACCAACATTCTGGCGCTGAATGCCGCCGTGGAAGCCGCCCGTGCCGGTGAACAGGGCCGCGGGTTTGCGGTTGTCGCCGGTGAAGTGCGTAATCTGGCCCAGCGCAGTGCGCAGGCCGCCCGGGAAATCAAAACCCTGATCGAAGATTCAGTTGGCAGAGTCGATACCGGTGCGGTACTGGTTGAGCGTGCCGGTGAGACGATGAATGAAATTGTCAGCGCCGTCACGAGGGTCACCGATATTATGAGTGAGATAGCGTCCGCCTCGGATGAACAAAGCCGCGGGATTGACCAGGTGGGTGTGGCGGTGACAGAAATGGACCGGGTGACCCAGCAGAATGCCGCGTTAGTTGAGCAGTCAGCAGCGGCAGCTGCGTCACTGGAAGAGCAGGCTGGCAGACTGACTCAGGCGGTATCTGTTTTTCACATACAGGCAGGAGAAGTGAAGAGTAACGTTAAAAGCAGTACCGTGGTACCGCTACAGCGGCCCGATATAAAAAAACTGAAAAATAATGACGAGGATGATTGGGAAACATTTTAATTAACATGCCGACATAAAAACAGAATTACCGTATCACTACAACGTTGTACCACTTTTATTTGCCCATGTTTCATGGGCTTTTAAAAACAAAGAGTTAGTCGTCCGGGCACTATCAAAAATAAAAGTACGGGTGTTTTAATGGGTGTCTTTATCTTTTTTGTGATTCAGCCCATCTTTAGTACTCAACTTCTGTCCACCCCAAAACAAAAAGGCCACAAACGTACAGTTGAAGAAATGCATTTAGTGATGCGATTTGCAAAATAATCTAAAAATAATACTCGTGTTAATTATGTGTTGACATTAAATATCGGAATTAAACAAAATCAAGCAGAACTCAATGATATTAAGGACATTGTGTGCCGTATAAAAAAATAATCCCACCTGGGATGGATATATGGGGGATTACCTGCGCGGAAATGTGGGTATCAACCAACTTAAGCCTCAGCACGAATTTTTTGATGCTATCGGGCTTGAAAATGCACTCAGGGAAGACGGACAATATGAGGCCCTGATTTCAGTTGAACAGGCCGTTGAAATTCTTGAGGATATAAAACCACCGGTACCCGTCAATAGCGGTGACAGGGACGCTGTGCTGAGGGATCGTAACCGGCAGACAAACCCGTTTTCAACCATTTTTAAGTACACTGACCCGGTGTCACCCTATGCCGGTACCATTCATGACGCCCCCGGCGTGATTAATCTCATCCGTGAGTTTAGGTCATTAGACATAAAAGCAACAGAATTCAGGGCTGCAAACGGAAAAACCTATATCAGAATATCGGGTCGTGCCGGTGTCAGACGGATAGTGATCGGAACCCGTTACGGTGCCACTCACCCTACCATGCTGAACATGGGGATCGGCATGCAGGGGTTAAAAGATGGCATTGTCAAAGGCGTTAAATTTTGTCTGGTTTTCTCATTTATTTACAGAGGGCTGGAATGGGCCTTTAAGGATGAATATCATTTCGCTGATTTTCTGGGAAACGTGACTGTTGATATGGCGAAAACAGCAATAGTTGCTGCTGGATCTGCAATTGTAGGATCATTGGCTCTATCTGTTGGTTTGTTCGGTGGGAGTATAATCGGAGTTGGTGTAATTGTATTGCTTGTGGGTTTTGGTATCACTGCTAGTTTAGAGTATATAGATAATAAATATGGATTAAGCGAAAAGCTTATTCAGTACTTGAGAGAGGAATCGAAAAGAACACGAACGCAGCAGGCTGATGTTAATAAAATTCTTCATTCGTTACCGAGGTATTGATTATGCCAGGGTGGGTAAAGGCGATAGTGTCAGGATTGTTTTTTATATTATTTTTAGCTCTTAGCATGCTGATGTATGACTATATGATTTCTTTATTAAAAATGCAAAGTGAAATTATATTTTCCGCGCAAAATTTAATATTAACATTCGGGCTTCCATTTGCGTTATACGTTTTTTTTGGAATGACAGTTGAGCTTTTTTTTGGTGAGGATTCTATATTTTACAAGGCTATTGCAAAATATAAAAATATAATAATGAAGACGACATCTTACTTGTTTTTTATTGGTCTTATTGCAAGCTTCCCTGTTTCTTTTGCTGTAAATATCTATCTTCTCGATAAGGGATATGAAACATGCGGGAAGATTTCGTGGATGTCACCCACCACCTATGTAAAAGATTTATCACTTTGTGACAGGTAAAATAACAGGTTTTAATACCCGCTGATAATAAGATCATACCGAAGACGCCTTACATGGGCGTTTTCGGACACTTTAAGAAGCCCGTAAAAGCGGGCTGAATAGTGGCAAATACAAATAGTAAATCTTAAAAAACCGTAACTATGATTGCGTTAAGAAGAAAAATCCCTGTTTAATTAAACAGAGCTTGTGTTTCAGCAGACAGATGAAACACAATAAACGCAGATTCATTCATCGTGCTGCGTTGTTATGGGCTAAATGAATATTTATTATATCAGTGCGTTAAAATGCATTTAAGGGGTATGCAATGTGGGATCTGGTTTTTTTACGTGAGCTGTTAATCTCAGGTGTTAGCTATCTGCAGCTTTTTCTTGAAGCGATATCCGTCATTTGCGTCGCGACAGGGCTTGTTAAAACGCTGTATATTTTAATTACGGTAAAAAATGGCAGAGTTGCTCGTTTTTATTTCGGTAACTGGCTGGCAATGGCTCTGGAATTTCAGCTTGCAGCGGATATTTTGCTTACTACCGTTGATCCTGATTTAGACAGCCTCATTAAGCTGGCAATTATCGCCGTAATCAGGACGTTCTTAAATTACTTTCTTGCCAAAGAGCTGGAGCACAATTCTTCAGGCGAGGAATCAAAGGGTAAAGCAAGTAAGCATCAATAAATAACAATGCTCACGTTTGAGCGTTGTACCGTTGTGGTTATCGCAACAGACGGAAGGGATGACAGGTAAGCCAGCCCGGGGGCTCAGATCGCGGAACCTCATTACAGAAATAAGTACCGGTCAATCACGGCATAAAAAAGACATGGCATTTACCAGACAACCGGTCTATATTATTCCGCATGACAGAGGTAAAGACGCAATGACATCAGTAATCACTAAACCGAAACGGGGACGACCGCCGAAAAATCATGATGCGGGTGCGGATGTAAAAAAAATGCTGATCCGCAGCGGTATGGAGATGTTTACCGAAAAAGGGTATATGACCTCGGATATTAACGGGATCCTGAAAAAAGTCGGTGTGCCGAAGGGCTCTTTTTACTATTACTTTGACAGTAAAGAGCAGTTTGGTCTGGAAATCATGCGTAATTATGACGGCTATTTTTCCCGCCTGCTGGATAAATGTTTGTCTGATACCACGCTGCCGCCGCCGGAAAGACTGCGGGCATTTTATCTGACCGCCAAAGCCGGGATGGAAAAATACCACTGGCAGCGCGGCTGTCTGGTGGGGAATCTCGGTCAGGAAGTGGCCAGTCTGCCGGCGGGTTATTGTGAAATACTCGATGAAATTATTACCGGCTGGCAGAAGAAAGTGGAAATCTGCCTTCTGGAGGCACAGAAACAGCAGCTTATTTCCGGTAAAACAGATTGCAGGCAAATGGCGGCTTTTTTCTGGATGGGCTGGGAAGGGGCGGTAATGCGTGCCAAACTGACCCGCAACAGTGAGCCGCTGGATCTGTTTATCACGGTTTTTATGGCACAAATACGGGCGGATAAAGACTGAGATAGTGTTACAGAATAATTTATTAAATATCGCCGTTGTTAACATTCCGGTGTGTATTTAATAAATTTTTTTACAATTAACCAGACAACTGGTCTATATTCATAAAAGGATAACACCATGTTTAACTGCATTCTGATTGAAAATACTGACGGCTATACCGCAAAGCTGGCTCAGCTCGATGAATCACAGCTGCCGGATCACAATGTGACTGTGCAGATTGACTACTCCACGCTGAACTATAAAGATGGCCTGGCAATTACCGGTAAAAGCCCGGTTGTGCGCAGTTTCCCGATGATCCCGGGCATTGATTTTGCCGGTACCGTGACCGAAAGCAGCTCTGAGCATTATAAAGCGGGTGACAAAGTACTGCTCAACGGCTGGAGTGTCGGTGAAAAATACTGGGGCGGGCTGTCTCAGGTAGCAAAAGTGAAAGACAGCTGGCTGACGCCGTTACCTGCCGGGATGAGTACAAAGCAGGCGATGATGGTCGGTACCGCCGGTTATACGGCAATGCTGGCGGTTCAGGCCCTGCTGAAACAGGGGATCACCAAAGAATCCGGTAAAGTACTGGTGACCGGAGCCAGCGGCGGCGTGGGCAGCTTCGCGGTTTCTCTGCTGTCAAAATTAGGTTTTGAGGTTATCGCTTCCACAGGCCGTACTGCCGATACTGCGTATCTGATTGATACGCTGGGGGCATCTGAAATTATGGATCGCAATGAGTTATCTGTGCCGGGCAAACCGCTGACCAAAGAGCGCTGGGCGGCGGCGATTGACAGTGTGGGCAGCCACACTCTGGCCGGTGTCTGTGCCGGTACTCAGTATGGCGGTGTTGTGGCGGCCTGCGGCCTGGCACAGGGTATGGATTTTAACGGGACTGTTGCACCATTTATCCTCAGAGGTGTGAGCCTGATCGGTATTGACAGTGTGATGCGTCCGCAGGCAGATCGTGTGGCGGCATGGAAACAGCTGGCTGAACTGACTGATCCGGCACAGCTGGAAACCATCAGCCGGGTGATCCCGTTAAATGAAGCCATTTCGGCAGCGCACAGTTTGCTGAACGGCGAAATCCGCGGCCGTGTGGTTGTTGATGTGAATAATTAATATTGTGTGACCCGCAATATCCGTAAAAGGACAGACGGCAGAATCCTTCTGCCGTCTGTCCGGCTTACAAAGTCAGCACTATTAAGTGCTCTTACATACTACTCATAATCACTTATCAGCGAAAGATGTATTATTGCTGTCATTCATACCGCATAGCTATCGTTCACGGGATAGTGTCAGCGATTGTCCGTTATCATCAATAAACACCGCTTCAGTTTTATATGTTCCTGCTGTGATGCCGGAAGCGCCATCGATGAGATAGGTTTTTTCCCCGAACGGGGGAATCATCATGTCCGGCATGGCGGTTGCCTGGTAGCGCCGGTTCCCGTCCGTCAGTGACAGCGAGGATAATGACAGATAATAAGGTGACGGGTTGCGGGCAGTGACTGCGATCCTGCCATCTGCCTCCCGGTAAGAGAAGGTGAGTGTTTCAAGCCGCTTGCGCAGCGGGGCGGTTAATCCGGCGGGACGATAAAAAATCTTCATCTGAGTATTCATTGCCATCAGCACTTTATTTTTATCACTGTCCGCTGTTTTAACTGCCGGATTTTCATATAAATTCAGCCAGAAGACGGATTCACGATCAGACGGCAGTGGCGTGCCGTTATAAATTATTTCAAGATTGCTGCGCGACTGCGGATCGGCGGTAAAAATGGCCGGAAGTGCCACAAACGGGTATTTGTCCTCTCCCGGAACGCCGCTGTTTTCGCCGTTATCCACCCAGACCTGAACCAGCACCGGATAATCATTGGTATTGGCGAGCAGCAGGGTTTTCCGCGCCTGGCCTTCCTGAAAAATCACCCGGGTTGATGATGCCAGCATACCGGCGACCGCCGCAGAAGTGGTGAACAGCAGCAGTGCAGCCAGAATCAGGGCACGACAGGGAACAGAAGAGTATCGTTTCATGTTACTCCGTTACTGAACTTTAATCAGCACATAGGCTTTGGCATCGACATTACCGGGCTGTGCCTGTTGCCCCGGTAGGCGGGTCAGCGTTGCGGTCAGCCGGATCAGATAACTGGTGTAGCCTGTGGCGGATGAACCGGCGGATGACGCGCCGGACAGTACCGGAAACCATCCGGCCTGATTGGCGGTATTCGCCGAACACGGCGTGGAACCGTTGCATCCGTTCCAGCCGACAAACGGCATTTGTTGTCCGGTGACGGCATTACTGAGCCGGATCCCGGTACCGGTTGCCACGGACGGTACTGTACCATAACCATCGGACAGTAAATATTCCACACCACCGGCGCTGTTCACCAGCCCGAGCTGTTGTGCTTTGCTGTAAGCTTCCTGTGATGTCTGTAATCCGACGGATGTCTGGGCTGTACCCACACCGGATACCACGGCATTATCGCACTCCACGGTGATATCAAAGGCGCTGCTGACGGTCTGCCCGGCATTAAGCTGCCCGGCGGAAATGCGCGGCAGCTGCACCAGCGGCGTGACATTGCGGGCGGCACAGGTGGCATTATGGGAATACGAGGAAACCGGTGAGCCGTTCATCCCGATTGACATCCACCAGACATAATTAAATCCCTCATAATGATAGGCGGAATCAGTGCCTTCTTTCGGATAGACATAGCCGGTCGGTCCCTCGAAAATCACATAGGCGTTCGGCTGGGTGCAGCGGTAAGTGGAGGTACCGGTTGTTGGTGCCATGCCGCTGCCGCAGTATGCACTGGCCGCGCCGGAGCGGGGCGGAAGTGTGCTGACTTTGATTAAATCCACTTTCAGGGCACTGATATCCCGCACGCGGATCTGAATTTTTCCGTTTGCGGTGGTTGCATAGGTGGTGATCGGGGTTCTCTGCCAGTAGCGGGTAAATACCTGACCGGAATTCATATGGGTAAAACGGATGGCCGTATACGGAAACCATGTGGCGTAATAGTTTTCATAACCATCGGTTTTACCGATATCAAAAAATCCGCCGTGACGATCATCACCATTGGTGGCGAATAATTCAAAGATACTGCCTTTATCTGCGGCGTCACACTCGTACAGTACTTCATCCGGATCGGGAAATAACGGGGATTGTGTCCAGCTGGTGACCGAAGAAGCGAGAACCGTTCCGACCGGCTGGAGGTACGCGCTGGTCATATTGATATTACCCAGCCCGGTGCCCAGCCCGGAGACATCTGCACCGGTCTGTTTTTTAGTGATCCGCACACATCTGGCATCCGCACTGACACTGTAAAATGCCGTTAATGTGATGAAGGAAATAAGTAACGTTTTGATTATTCTGGTCATAAAAGAGTTTCCGCAGTTACTGACACGGCAGTGCCATTGAAACCAGAGGCACCGGTTTATCATCCGGCAGCCGGTAAGTGGTACTGCAGGTATTGCCGGGACCATCACCCCATACAATCCGCAGTTTTCCTTCCGGTTTATCGGCCCGGAAATAGAGCTGATTGGCCTGGCCGGTCATCCCGAGTACCTGATCATTTTCATTCAGTACCTGGCTGCCCATCGGAATGGCTTTTCCGCCGGCATACAGCAGAGTGATTAACACCGGCTGACCGGCATTAGTATCATATTTTATCCGCAGCATCGCACCACTGTAGGGCGCGACTTTCTGTTCCGGACGGCTGATTTCAGCCTGCGTATCAATCCCTTCACTGCTCAGCATCACGGCGTTGTACTGATACGGGATCAGAGACGGCACCAGCGCATAGCCGCTGCTGCTGACGGTTCCGCCACTGACCACTTTCGCCCCCTGAGCGCCTTTTGCCTCGACAATGGCAAAGGTATCACTGAGATAAGGCCCGGCGGTAAGTCCGCCGCGGTGTAAGACCAGCGATCCCTGAGCGCCGGCGGAAGCCTGCCGGTAGTCCGGCGCTTTGGCGGCACTGACGCGCAGATTGGTCACCGGCAGTTGAGTCTGCAGAGAGCCGGAGATTGTTCCCTGACTCAGCCGGTCATCTGAAATATAGCTCAGTCCGTAACTGATCGGCTGAGATTCTGTTCCGGTCAGGCCGGAAAGGTTAGTCTGATAATCATTCCGTCCCTGAGTGTGATTGGCCGAGAATGAAATATTCGGTGAATAGCGCTGATCTCCCAGCGGCATACTGATCCCGAGGGAGACGAAATTCTGGCTTTTCCCGCTGCGCACACTGCTGTCCGGCTGCAAACCGTCAGCCGCTGAGGCGTTGGTCATTCTGGCAACGGAAAGATTGACCGCCACCCGGTTATCAAAAATTTTGCTCCAGGAGAGTTGCAGCTGGTCATTTTTTTCGCCGGAATTATGGTAATTTTCCCGTGATGCGGACAATCCCAGATTTCCGTATTGGTTAAGATTCTGGCTCAGGGTGATATCAAAACGGGAACGCTGGCGCAGAATACGGAAGTCTGTCTCTGATACCGTGTCCCCGGCGAAATAATCCGCGCTCAGCTTGTCATTCAGAGTCCGGAAACCATTGGTGGAATAATGATAGCTGGACAGGGTGACCGAGGTATCTGTCGGCTGAAATGTCTTGCTGTAGGAGGCATGAAAACGCCTGCCGGTTTCGGTGGTGCCGGGTAATTTTGCATTGGACAGTGTGGCGTTAATGCTGAACGCCCCGAAACGGTTGGTATGCACGCCACCCAGCAGTATGGCCTGATAGCCTTTCGCCACCTGACCGGCCGCATTCAGGGTGACCTGGTTTGTCAGGCCGTGCTGAATCACCACTTCGCTGAAATTATCATTGCTGCCGGTAAACCGGGTTTTCCCCGCAGTCACCGAGTATTTTGTGCTGCCGGGCCGGACGGACTCCGGTACTGCGGAAAAGGGCACAATAAAGCTGTTTACACTGCCGTCCGCCTCTGTCACTTCCACCCGCAGGTCACCGGCGTAGTTTGTGGAATACAGATCGTTTATTTCAAACGGGCCGGGAGCAACGGTGACAGAATAAATCTGCTGATTTCCCTGCCAGACAGTGACTTTGGCGTTACTGTTGGCGATCCCCTGAATACGGGGGGCATATCCGCGTTCATTATTCGGCAGCATCCGCTCATCGGTACTCAGACTGACACCTTTAAATCCCATACCGGATAAAAAATTACCGGAGGTGAAGCCTTCGCCGATTAATAATTTACTGCCGATCTCATAAAGCGCGCGCTGGATATAACGGCGGCTGGTGTTCCATTTTCCGCCGGTGCTGTCAGACCAGTTATACTGACTTTCCTGACGGAAACTCCATAATCCCAGATTAAATCCGCCATTCAGGCTCAGGTAGGTGGAATTCATGTCACGGGTGCGGCTGTCGGTATAACTGACGTGATACTGGTTGGCGTTATAGTTGGCGAATAACATGGTTTCGCCGCTCTCCAGACTTTCCTGCGGGATCCGTTTCTGCCGGTTACCGGAAAGCATGGCCTGCGGGATCGTCAGGTTCAGTTTCAGTTCTGCATTATTAAAGCGGCTGGTGATATTTTTCCCGATCGCTGCCGGGAAATAACATTCGGTATCCCCGGAAAGTGCGGGTTCCTCTTTCAGTCCGGTTAAACGGATTTGTTCCGGTGTCAGACAAGCCGAGATTTTCCCGTCCTGATCGTCTTTAAACGTGACGGGTATCTGTGCAATAAACTGGTCATTGATCAAAAGATCAACTTTATACACACCGGGCGGAACGGCATTACGGGTATTAAATGTCTGCAGGGCACTGTTGGTCAGGGTGTTCCCGCGTATCAGTGACGGGTCGAAATAATAATCGTCATTATCTTCTGCCCGTGCGGTACTTATACCACTGAGGCAACAGCTCAGAAGTATCAGCGTTATTCTGTTACGGGCAAAAAAAGGGATAATGTTTTTCATATTATTATCGTGCCTGTCATTATCAGTTCAGGGTAACTGAGCGCGTTTTTTCGGCACCATAGTCATTAATAACACCCAGGATCAGGGTGACGTTCCCGCTCTGATAACCGGCAGGTAAGGCCCATTGCGCTGAGGAAAAGGGGGCTATCATTGAGGTATTATCAATCTGCCCTTGTTTATTTCCGGCAGATAATGCGGCAGAGGAAACACTGGCATAAAAAGGTGTCGGGTTGCGGACATCAAGCGTGCTGCCCTGGCGGCGGAATTCAAGTTTGTTGATCACGTCACCGGCGTCATTCCCGATTTTTGCCGGGCGGTAAAATAATTTCATACGGTTAGTAACGACGATCATCAATTTATTTTTTTCGGCATCTTCTTTTTTGACGGAAGGAATACTCAGATAATTAAAGTAAAACACACTCTCACGATCATCAGGCAATTTACCGCCGGTATAGGTCAGTTTGACATTTTGCTTACTGTTGTCAGCAATATTAAAAATAGCCGGTACGGCGACAAACGGGCCATCGGCATTATCCGGTGATGATTTTGGATTATTAATATCTGTCCAGATCTGAACCAGTGACGGTGTATCATTGTCATTTGAAAATACCAGCGTTTTATCCCTGCTGTTTTCATTGTAAATAATCCGGTTTCCCAGCATCGTGACACTGGCAGTAGCATGAAACGCAGTGAGAAGGCTTAATATAATAAATAATGAATATTTTTTCATTGTATAACCTTATAGCGGCACGTATCTGACGGCGGATAACGTGCCGTTTATTATTTTATTTATACCGGCAGGAATTTATTATTTATAGGTAATGGCGTATTGTGCGCTGGCGATAACGCTGCCTGCGGTTACTGCGCTTTTTTCAGCATAGTAACGGGCAACAAAATTAACAGGCGCAACAGAACCATCAGAAGCAATATTAATTTTTTGTGATGACTTAATTAAGTCACCCGGCGTGAATTCAAGATTCACAGCGTTATTGTCCACTAACTGAATGGAAACACCATCAGCATCACCGGTATTACCCAGGTTTTTGGCGGTGGTTACGGAGTTACCGACAAATGCGATACTCAGTGTTTTTTCCATATTCTGTTCAGTGGTGGCAGTACATCCGCTGATATTGATCGTAAATTCAGTGTCGCCGGTAGTCGTACCGATGGTATTTTTAAAATCTTTTACAGGGACTGTCGGTAATAATACAACCGGACTTTTATCTGTACCGTTAATATCGAGTGAGCATGTCTGATTCGCGACTTCACCGATAAAACGAACGGTATTATTTGCCGCACTGTGCGCTGTAAACGCAGTGACAGCACATGAGGCAGCAATAAATGCAGCAAGTGTTTTTTTCATGATTAATTCCTGTTTATTTATCTGGTCGTTTTCATAAAAACAGAGATCTTATTTTAAGATAATAAAATATCCGCCCGGGAAAGTGGCATGTATTTATTATTAAATAAAATAATGGTCAGATGAAAGCGGATATAAAAGCAATAAGTTTTACCGGAATATTATTTATAAATAATTCCGCTTTTATAATCAGAAATGGCATCATTTCTGACGTGTTATTACCTGTTGAAAATACCGCTGTAGTATAGTAAGTAATTGTACAACTAACAAGAGTATAAAATCCGAGTCGTTGGCGAGCTTCAGGAATGTGTCCTTTTTTTATTTTTTGTGAAAATGATAAAAATCAACAGGTTGATTTAAATTCAGAGAAGTGTAAAAACTTGATCTGCAGATGGTAACGATATTTTATGCTGTAATATTGCTTATTATTTTCATTATACGGTATTATATATTAAATAATAATCATATTCATATTTGAAAATAAAATGACATTAAATAGATGAATTTATTACAGGGTTGTACAAAATTATGTTACAAGTCATGATTGTTGTGTTGGTTACCGTTTAGTATATTTTCATATATTTCAATTGGTTGTGTTTTTTCTTCAAAGATGGAATTTACAGTTATCTGATCGTACCGGCTATTTTGTACAGACGGTGTTTTTCCGGCCGGAGCTGCATTTGCTCATTTCTGTATTTTATGAATAATAGCGGGGCAAAAAAGTATGACTGATACACAAAATAGTATTTATAAAAATGACATTAACTAAGAATTATCTTATAGGGAAGAGATATGCAAATGATGAAGGCCGCAAATCCGGTCAAACTGAAGTCAGTGATCAAATTGATGATCGCTGCCGTTATTCTTCTGGTTGCAGGGGTGGCTACCTTTAATTCATATACCATTGTTCAGGATGGTTCGGTAAAGGTCGGGACCTTTTTAGGTAAGGTTAACCCGGTCGCCTATGATGCCGGGCTGCATTTCCCGATTAATCCGTTTATGACATTTGATACCTATTCAACAAAAGATATCCGGGTGTCACTGAAAGAGTTACGTGTACCGTCACAGGATAAACTGAAATCCATCGTGGATATTACCGTGATGCTCCAGTTTGATGGTGCTAAAGCCCCGATCCTCCGTATTAACGGTGGTACAGAAAGTGAAGCACTGGATAAATATGTCCGCCAGAAACTGATTTCCACGATTCTGGAGTTCGGGAAAGATGTTGCCAACGCCCAGGATCTGTATACCGCTGACACTCAGCGGAAATTACAGGACTCTATCCGTGATGCTATTCAGGGCTACGCCTCACCTTACGGTTATACGATCAAAGAGATTATGATCCAGGATATTACGCTGCCGGAAGTGGTCCAGGAGCAGGTGGTGAATACCAAGATGCGTCAGGAGCAGATAAACCAGGCAAAAGCGGAAGCTGAGAAAGAGCGTGAGCTGGCACAGAAAAAAGTGGTTATCGCACAGGCCGAACGTGAATCAGCAGAACAGCAGGCGCTTGCCCGTGAACGTAATGCTCAGGCCAGCTCTTATGCCATGCGTCAGGAAGCCGATGCCCGTTTATATGCTGCTCAGAAAGAATCTGAAGCTAACGCCGTATTACAGAAGACAATCACCCGTGAGATGATTAACTGGAAACAGCTTGAAATAGAACAAATCAAAGCAGGAAAATACAAAGGTGAAGTACCTAACATTGTTGTTGGTGCCGATTATGACGGAAAAATGATCATGGATATGCGCCCTCAGCAGTAAAAAGGGACGGAAAGTTAAATCTGTTCGTTATGACAGCATGCTGTACTCTTATGCATGACAGGCGGACAATCAGCAGGGCGATATTATTTATAATATTGCCCTGCTTTTTTTATGACATCTTATTTCAAATACCTGAGTGTTAAATATTGATTTATCTTATCATTAGAATAATCAGTAGGATCTCGGATGAATAATAGATGATATTTAAAATAATCACTTTATTTGTTATTTTTAAATTCATTTTATTATTCAGATAAAATAACTGATTATTAAAAGGAAGGGTAATGAAAGAATTAAATTTTGCTGAAATGGAACAGGTTTCCGGTGCCGGATGTGTTCAGGACACTATCACCGATCTCGGAAAAAAACTCGGCGATTGGGGTTTTGAGCTGCTCGGCCCATATCTGACGGTGGATTTACCCGTGATCGGTAAAGTCAGCCTCAAAGATGCATACCCGGGGCTGGGCAGGGATATTGGCGGGAAAGTGGGGTCAGTTGTCGGCAGTTTTATCGAAGATAAATTAGGTGGCATTGTGGATCTCGGCGGTATTTGTAAATAATTATCACAGGGGCGTCTGTATTTTACTCTGCTGATCTCAGAGCGGGACTGTCAATTTAATATCAGATAACTTAAATCTGTTATTGTTTATGGTCGTTCACTTATCTGCCGGTTATCCGGGTAATGCCACAGATTCCGGTATTCTCCCCGGTAAAAATGCAGAATTATTAAAAAAACTACCGGGTTAATGAATACGGTAACCTGCAGTCAATATCATATTTTGAGGGAATTCATTATTTTATGAATTCCCGTTTTTTTATTTTTTCCCTGATACTGACGGCCTTTTATTCACCGGATAACTGCAGGCAGGGTCTATTGTGTTCCGCAAAGCCGCACTCGATAACCGAAAAATGAAGTGGCGGGGTAAGGCTTTATTATTACCCGGTATCCCGCTGTGGCTGATAGTAATATGCAGTTTTCTGTTTTTAGTGGTTTTTCTGGTCTTTATTTTATACGGCAGTTATACGCGGCGGGTCAGTGTGACCGGGGAAATTACCACCAATCCCCGGGCTGTCACTGTATCTGCCGGGGTACAGGGATTTATTATCCGGCAATATGTGAATGAGGGGCAGATTATCCGCAAAGGAGACCCGGTTTACCGTATTGATACCAGCAGGGCCACAGCCAGTGGTGTGGTCAGTGAAAATCAGCACCGTGAAATTGAAAATCAGTTACAGCATATCCGTGATATGGCTGCCCGCCTCAGAGAGAACAAACATACGACACTGGCTTCGCTCGAAAAACAAAAAGCCCTTTATGCACAGGCGCAGTTACGGTCTGCCGGGATTATTGAACGGGCGCAGGAAGGGATCCGCATAATGAAACGGAATATGGATAATTATCATCACTACCGGGAAAGAGGGCTGATAAATAAAGATCAGTGGCTGAATCAGGCTGCGCTTTATTATTCCCAGCAAAACAGCCTGCTGGGTTTAAGCGGGCAGAATGAACAGAATATTCTGCAGGTTACGTCTCTGGAAAGTCAGATTCTGACCCAGGCGGCGGAATTTGATAACCGGATTTATCAGCTGGAATTACAGCAGTCAGAGCTGATGAAAGAGCAGGTAAATAACGATGCGGGCGGCGAAATTATTGTCCGCGCCCTGACAGACGGCCGTGTGGATTCCCTCGGCGTGACCGTCGGTCAGATGGTCAACCCCGGCGATACCCTGCTGCAGATCCTGCCGGAAAATATCCGTCAGTACTGGCTGGTGCTCTGGGTGCCCAATGATGCACTGCCTTATCTGAATGTCGGTGATGCAGTAAATATCCGTTATGAAGCTTTCCCGGCGGAAAAATTCGGCCAGTTTGCCGCCACCATTCAGGTGATTTCCAAAACCCCCGCCTCGGCACAGGAAATGATGACCTATGCCGGCGCGCCGAAAGTCAGTCAGATGCCGCAATCCATCCCTTATTACAAAGTGATTGTACGCCCGGAAAAACAGATGATCGCCTATGACGGCCGCGAGCTCAGTCTGCAAAACGGCATGAAAGCCAATACCACCCTGTTTCTGGAAAAACGCAAAATCTATCAGTGGATGGTATCGCCGTTCTATGACATGAAACAGAGTGCCTCCGGGCCAACAGGAGCAGACACACCATGACAGAACGGACGCTGTTATCTGACCGGGAGGCTGCATGCGCCGTTTATCCCTGAAAAACCTGCTGGAAAAACTCGATCTCCGTCTGCGTCAGCGCATTCCGGTGATCCACCAGACCGAGTCCTCTGAGTGCGGCCTCGCCAGTCTGGCCATGATTTCCGCCCATTATGGCAAAAGTATCGATCTGATTTCCCTGCGTCAGACCTTCAATCTCTCGGCGCGGGGTGCGACACTGGCCGGACTGACCGGCATGGCAGCCGAACTGGGGATGACCACCCGCGCTCTGTCACTGGATATGGATGACCTGCCGAATCTACGCCTGCCGTGTATTTTGCACTGGGATTTCAATCACTTTCTGGTGCTGGTGAAAATCAGCGGCAACAAATTTATCCTGCACGACCCGGCGTATGGTCGCCGGGTGGTCGGTATTGAGGAGATGTCGCGCAATTTTACCGGCGTGGCGCTGGAAGCCTGGCCCGGCAGCACCTTCACAAAGCAGGAGGTGGTAAAAAAACTCAGCCTGCGCAAGCTTATTGGCAATATTCACGGGCTGAAAAAAGCGCTGCTGAAAATCTTCGCGTTCTCCGTGGTGATTGAGGCCATCGGCCTGATTATGCCGGTCGGCACACAACTGGTGATGGATCACGCCATCCCTGCGGGGGATCAGGGGCTGTTGTCCCTGATTTGTGTCGGGCTGCTGTTCTTTATTCTGCTGAAAGCGGCGGTCAGTATGTGCCGCGCCTGGGCCAGTGTGATTATGGAAACGCTGATCAACGTCCAGTGGCAATCCGGGCTGTTTACCCACCTGCTGCGGCTGCCGCTCAGCTATTTTGAGCGGCGTAAACTCGGGGATATTCAGTCCCGTTTCGGCTCGCTGGATATTCTGCGCACCACCTTTACCACCAGCGTGGTCGGGGCGATCATGGACGGTATCATGCTGATTGGCGTGTTTATCATGATGATCCTCTACGGCGGCCATCTCACCTGGATTGTGCTCGGGTTTACCGCCGTGTATATCGGGCTGCGGCTGGCAACCTACCGTTATTATCGCCAGCTGTCGGAGGAGTCGCTGATCAAAGAGGCGCGCGCCGGGTCGTACTTTATGGAATCCCTCTACGGCATCACCACGGTGAAAACCCAGGGCATGAGCGAGCGCCGGGGGAATCACTGGCTGAATCTGAAAGTCGATTCTATCAACACCGGTATTCGCCTGACCAAAATGAATCTGATGTTCGGCGGGGTGAATACCTTTATCATGGCCTGTGATCAGATAGCGATTCTGTGGATCGGCGCGACGATGGTCATCGACAACGCCATGACCCTCGGGATGTTTGTCGCGTTCAGTGCCTACCGTGAGCAGTTTTCCGGCCGTGCCGCCTCCATCATTGAGTTCCTGCTGCAACTGCGGATCATGAGCCTGCATAATGAGCGTATTTCCGATATCGCCCTCAACGAGCAGGAGAATAAAAAGCCGGATGTGCCGTACGAGCCGCAGATGCAGGCTGCCGGGCTGGAGACCCGTAATCTGGCGTACAGCTATGACAGTCAGTCCGCGCCGATCTTCCGCGATATTACTCTGTCGGTCGCCCCCGGCGAAAGCGTGGCGATAACAGGGCCGTCCGGCTCGGGAAAAACCACGCTGATGAAGGTGCTGTGCGGGCTGTTTGAGCCGTCAGACGGCAAAGTATTTATTGATAACATTGATATCCGCCAGCTTGGTGTGAATAACTACCATAAAATGATCGCCTGCGTGATGCAGGACGACAAACTGTTTTCCGGCTCGATCCGCGAAAATATCTGCGGGTTCACCGAAAATCCCGACGAACAGCTGATGATCGCCTGTGCGCAGGCCAGTTATATTCATGACGTGATTATATCGATGCCGATGGGCTATGAAACACTGATAGGCGAGCTGGGCGAAGGGCTGTCCGGCGGACAAAAACAGCGGATATTTATCGCCCGCGCGCTGTACCGCAAACCGCGTATCCTGTTTATGGACGAGGCCACCAGCGCGCTGGATAAAGAGAGCGAATCTTACGTCAATCAGGCGATCCGCCAGTTGCCGATCACGCGGATTATTATTGCGCACCGCGAATCGACGATTGAGTCAGCGGACAGGATTATTTTTCTCGGCGGGAAACACAATGAATAAAATCATGTGAATATAACTGAAAATCATTATCTCCGGATATGTATTTTATATTACTGTTAATATTACAACTCTTACGGTATTTTCTGAATTTTAGGCCGATTAGACGAAATCTGTTGTATTTATCCTGTCCTGTTATGGTAAGGATAGGCACCGTTTCACGGAAGAAATAAAACAGGGATGTGAATACTTATGAACAAAACAAACAGCATAATACGGAGCTGTGTGCTTTTATTATCATTGTCAGCCGTCAGCTTTTTTTCATCAGCAGAAAAAATGCTTAAATCCGTACCGAAGCCTGTCAATACGACGGTGTCATCACTGCCTGGTGTAAGTGGTGATATTATCAGTACATCAGAGACCGAATGGGTTGATTCCGGTATCCGCGATCAGAAAAATGAATTCAGTCTTTTTTTCACCCGGGAAAATCCGAAAATGGACAGCGCACTGAATATCACCTTTTCATTTATGATTCAGACTACGGGTGATAAGAAAATTGAGATGTCGGATAACGGAAAACCTAACGGTATGTTTTTCAACCGTGTGGTGGATACCTGGTCACTCGACTGTCTGAACTTCTCCGGTCACCAGCTTTCCAAAGTCTATCTGATGAATGATCGCATTATATACAGCCGGAAACTGGATACCCGTAATATGAATATAGGTGAGCTTGAAAAACTGTCTGTGTTCCCGAATACAGACGTTTATAACGCTGCAAAACATTACTGCGGGCGGTAATACGTTTATTGTGACATGATGATCCGCTCAGACGGATAATTATAGGGTGGATAATAAAATATAAATATTATTCATCGTATAATGATGTTTTCGTTGTGATAATCTGTTTGCATTATTGTTATTTAAAATAATATATTATTATTTTTATTTACGGGCGCTGATGTATTAAAGGTAATAAACTTATTGCCATATATTTTTTTGCCTGTCGATTGTTATTCAGATTATTTGACCTGACGTTAACATTTAATGTTATGACTATCACCGAAAAATCCCTGTAACTTTTTGATAAGCTAGCGCTGTTCAGCAGTTATCCCGGAACAGATTCTTTTTTTCTCTGCTTATTCCGCTCAATGCCACAGATGCGCTGAGCTTCCGGGCCATTCATCAGTCTGACGGCTGTTTTTATCATGCAGCCCGGATGGTGGTAATTATCATAATTCCGGCCGGAAATACCCTGCACCGGTATCAGTCAGCATAAGGTCTGAGCAGTGAAAGTAAATTGGTTTATACGCAATCTTTCTGTGGCCGCCATCATGACCGGTATTTATATACATCAGGTTCCTGCGGCGGTCTCCCTGGGAGCATTTGGTTATAAAGCGGCAATGGACGCTGAACAGGAATCCGAACTGACCGGAGACAGCGGAGAGGACGTCAGATCGGCGGCCGGAAAAGAGGTCATAACCTATGCACCCGTACCCTCTGTGGCACCGCTGGTGCCGCTGACCGGCGACCCGGTGGCTTCTGAAACAGAAATCATCCGCCAGCGTTCGATTCAGAATAACCTGCCGAAGTCACAACCGGCGGCAACCGGTGCGGTAACAGCGGCGGCAGGGCAAAATAATCGTCCCGGCGGCCTGACATTACAGGATGCGGTGATAAAATCTCTGGACTGGGATGCCGGGCTCTCCGGGCTGGTAAACCAGTACCGCGCTCAGCTGGAAGCCGTGTATCAGAAAGAAACCGAATATTACCCGCAACCGGGACTTGGTGTTTCCCGCACTCTGAATAACAGTGATAAAGGCTATGTCACCACCGCCAGTGTCAGCCAGCTGCTCTATTCATTCGGCCGGGTGTCATCACAGATAGATTCCCTTACGGCCCGCAGTGATCAGTCACTGCTGCGTGTTTTTGTCAATGCCGATGAAGTGGCGGAAAAAACTGCGATGTTGTATCTCGATATCAAACGTTACCAGGACTATATCGTGCTGGCGGAAGAGCAGCTGGTGTCGGTGCAGCATATTACCGATCTGGCCCGTGAGCGGACTGCCGCCGGTGCGGCTTCCCGTGCCGATCTGGTGCAGGCGGAAGCCCGCCTTGATACTGCGCGGCTGCAGCTCAATACCCTGAAGCTCGAGCATGAAAACCAGATCCTGAATCTGAACCGGATGACCGGGATCTCTGTCGGTCAGCTCTCCCCGCAGCCGATAGATGCCGCACTGTACAGCCGGCAGTGCTATTCACAGGATATTGATTTTAATACTGTTCCGGTTGTGCTGGTGGCAAGGGCCGGTTTAACGATAGCGCAAAGTGACCGCGAGGCAGCCAAACGTGAGTCGATGCCGAGTATTGCATTACAGGGATCTTATCAGCAGCGGTTTGATGCAAAAGATACCGACCGTTACGGCCGGGAAGATCACAGCGTTGAACTGACGGTGAATGTGCCGCTGTCGAATTTTTACACCAGCGGATCCAAACAACGTATGGCCGGTTATCAGGAAAATGCGGCCAATGCGGACATTCAGCACACGCAAAACGTGGTTGAGAATAACCGGCGTAATCAGCAAATCCGCCTGAATGAACTGGAACAGCGCATGAAGCTGCTCGATTCCCGTAACCTCTCCCTGAAAGACGTGACCCGTCTTTATCAGGAGCAGTATGTGGCACTTGGTCAGCGCAGCATTATTGACCTGCTGAATGCGGATCAGGAATGGCATCAGTCCCGGCGCGATTATGCGGCGGCAAAATATGACTATCTGGCAACCAGTATCAGTTGCGCTTCTCAGTTAGGCCGTTTCCGCGAAAGTTTACAGTTATCCAATGAATCTCTTCGGAGTCTCCGGTGATCTCAGAACAAAAAAACGAACACAGTGAAAGCTGGCTGCAGGCGTTACTGCTTGCTGCCCGCCATTATCGTCTGCCGGTCTCGGAAGAGAATGTCAGAGTTAATTTTACCTACAGCAGCGGAACAGAACACCGGACTGAACTTCAGCGCCTGGCCCGCAATACCGGACTGACCCTGACGTGGGTGCCGCTGACGCGGGAGATGCTGAATCCCTGGTATTTGCCGTTTATTGTGGCTCTCCCTGAAGGAAAAGCCATGTATGCGGAAAGCATCTCTGCGGATGGCCGTGTGCAGGTGATCCTGCCGGGGGACGGGCAGCATAAAAACCACGTGACGATGGATGACCTGCTGACGCTGACTCAGGGCGGCGACGTTATCCTGACGCGGCCGGAACGCAACGTGCCGGATGCGCGGGTGGATGACTACATCAAACCGTTTAAAAAGCGCTGGTTTTGGGACATCGTTCTGCGCGATCGCAAATATTTCACTTCGGTGCTGATCGCGGCACTGCTGGCTAACGTGCTGGCACTGAGTTCGATTCTGTTTTCAATGCAGGTTTATGATCGCGTTATTCCGGGAAAATCCATTCCGACCCTGCTGGTGCTGTTTATTGGTGTACTGATCGCGATGGGATTTGAGTTCACCATGCGGATTATGCGGGTACGGCTGATCGATCTTATCGGTAAGCGGGCGGATCTGAAAATCACCGATACCGTTTTCGGCCACGCGCTGCGTATCCGGATGAAAGAACGGATGCGCTCAACCGGTACCTTTGTGTCTCAGTTACGTGAGCTGGAAAACGTCCGGGAAACCATCACATCAACGACGGTCACTGCCGCATCTGATCTGCCGTTCTTTTTTCTGTTCCTTGTGATCTTATGGCTGATTGCCGGGCCGCTGGCACTGGTGCCGCTGGTGGCGCTGTTTGTCATGATCCTGCCGGGCCTGCTGTTACAACCGAAACTGGGCATTCTTGCCAATGAAGCAATGCGTGAAAGCACACTGCGTAATGCCTCATTAATTGAGGCTGTTCAGTGTGCGGAAGATATTAAATTCCACCGCGCAGAGCCGCGTTTTCAGCAGGAATGGAACTATCTGAACGAGAAAGTGGGAGATACCAACCTCAAAGTAAAATTTATCACGCAGGGACTGATGACCTGGAGCCAGACTATCCAGACCCTGGTGTTTGCGGTCACCGTACTGTGCGGGGCTTTTCTGGTGATGGACGGGGCGATTACCACCGGTGCGCTGCTGGGGGCATCGATTCTGAGTTCGCGGATGATGGCACCGATGGCGCAGATCTCCGGTCTTCTGGCACGCTGGCAGTCCACGAAAGTCTCACTGAAAAGCCTTAATGAACTGATGGAAAAACCGGTGGATGCACAGTACGGCACCCGGCTTGTTCACAAGCCGTCACTGACCGGCCATTACGAATTTGAAAACGTGGCGATCACCTATGATTTACAAGCCAGCCCGGTACTGACTATCGGCTCGCTGACTATCCGTCCCGGCGAAAAAATCGCGATTCTCGGCCGTAACGGCTCCGGGAAATCCACGCTGCTTTATGCGCTGAGCGGCTTACTGGATCCGGTAGCCGGACAGATACGGCTGGACGGCATCAATCTGGCAGCGCTGGATCCTTATGATGTCCGCCGGGATATCGGCTATCTCGGGGCAAACTCCCGCCTGCTGCACGGCACACTGCGCGATAACATGACACTGGGGGCACCGAAAGCGGACGATGCGCAGATTATCCGGGCATTGCAGATAGCCGGGGTGGCGGATCTGGTCAGCAGCAGCCCACAGGGGCTGAGCCGGGTGCTGTGGGAAGGCGGGATCGGGTTATCCGGCGGGCAGCGCCAGGCGGTATTGCTGGCCCGGACTATCCTGACCAATCCGAATATCGTGCTGCTGGATGAACCGACATCCGCACTGGATGAAATCGCAGAGCAGAAACTGATCGCCGGGCTGAAAACCTGGTCTCAGGATAAGACCCTGATTGTCACCACGCACCGCACCAGCGTTCTGCAGCTGGCTGACCGGATTATTGTGATGAACAACGGACGGATCGCGCTGGATGGTGCCCGTGATGAGGTGCTTAAAAATCTGATCTCCGGCTCAGATTTACCGGCGAAGGCGGAGAACTGAGATGAAAAAAGTAAATCCTCAGGCCATAAAGCAGGAGCCGGAAACCAATCTGCGGGGCGTGCCGTTTTTCTACGGCGGCCGGCACGAACCAAGCCTGCCGCGTCTGGCACGGCTGACTGCGGTGATCCTCGGTTTCTTTATCATTCTGCTTATCTGGGCGGCACTGTCTGATGTCGATGAAATCACCAAAGGGCAGGGCAACATTATTCCGTCATCCCGTGAACAGGTGGTCCAGTCACTTGAGGGCGGGATCCTCGCCTCACTGGAAGTGCGTGAAGGGGCCATTGTTGAGAAAGGCCAGGCAATAGCATATCTGGATGAAACCCGGTTCGAATCCTCACTGGATGAAAGCCGCAGCCGCTATAAGGCAAACCTTATCAAAGCAGCACGTCTGAAGGCGGAAGTCTCTTCCGGGGCGTTTGTCATTCCGGATGATGTGAAGCAGGATACCGAACTGGTGAATGCCGAACAGCGTCTGTACAAATCCCGTAAAGAACGCCTGGAGCAGTCTGTCAAAGGGGTTACGGATTCCCTCGGGCTTTACCGCCGTGAAGAAATGATATTGCAGCGCCTTGTAAAATCCGGTGCATCAAGTGAGGTGGAATTAATCCGCCTGAAACGGACGATTTCCGAACTGGAAAGTAAAAAGCAGGAACTGCGTAATGAATATGTGGTGAATGCCCGCGAACAACTGGCGGAAGTCAATAAAGAGCTGGAAGAGCTGGAATCTGTTATACGGGCACGGGATGATGCTTTGCAGCGCGCCAAAGTTGTGTCACCGGTTCGCGGAATTGTGAAAAATATCGAAGTGAATACCATCGGCGGGGTTATCGCGCCGGGCGGGAAAATCATGGATATTATTCCGCTGGATGATCAGCTGATTGTCGAGGCAAAAATATCCCCGCAGGATATTGCGCATATCCGCCTGAATGATCCGGCACTGGTCAAAATCACGGCCTATGATTATGCGATTTACGGCGGGCTGGACGGGGAAGTTATCCTGATTTCTCCGGATACGCTGCAGGATGAAATTCAGCGTGACCATGTCTATTACCGCGTGCTGATCCGTACCCGTCGTGATGTGCTGATGAATAAAGCCGGTAAAGAGTTTCAGATCTTCCCTGGGATGGTTGCAGAAGTGGATATTAAAACCGGCAGCAAATCGATTCTCCGTTATCTGGTCAAACCGCTGAACCGGGCCGGCGAAGCCCTGCGTGAGCGCTGATCCTGTCAGTCAGCCCCGTATATTCACACGGAGATATGCGGGGCCTTCTCTTTATTTGTCATGTGGATACTTAACAGTATACTGATACCTTAAGACCGCCGTCCGCGGTGCTGACGGCACGCTCTCACTGACAAGGCAGGTGATACCATGACAGACAGACAAGAAGTCTTACCCCGGCGTATCAGCGCGCGGATTAAAGATGTCGGCGGCGTGCCGGTATCCCGTGTATTACCGGTAAAAGAGCGCCGTCAGATAGGCGCCTGGTGCTTTCTGGATCATGCTGGTCCGGCGGTTTTCAACGGGGATGACGGCATGAAAGTCGGGCCGCATCCGCACATTGGTTTACAGACATTCACCTGGATGCTGGAAGGTGAGGTGCTGCACCGGGACAGCCTCGGGTCAGCGCAGATTATCCGCCCGGGACAGGTAAATCTGATGACGGCCGGGCGTGGTATCACACATACCGAAGACTCTGCGGGCAAAAATGCCCGCCTGCACGCCGCCCAGCTCTGGATTGCCTTACCGCCGGCGGACAGTACTATCGCTCCGCGTTTTGATCACTATCCGGATTTGCCTGTCTGGCATCATGACCAGGTGGATTTCACATTACTGACCGGCGAATATGGTGATCACCGTTCGCCGGTTCTGCATTTTTCCCCGTTGATTGGTCTGGATTTGCTGGCACAGCAGGCAACACAAACCACACTGGATACCCGGCCGGATTTTGAATACGGTATTTTTGTGCTGGAGGGGCAGCTGACATACTGTGGTGAAATCTATACCGCCAATGAGCTGGTGTATATCGGCGGGGGATTGTCTTCTGTCACACTGATACTGATGAAAGGCTCGCGGCTGTTGCTGCTGGGCGGCACGCCGGTACAGGAGCGGATTATGATGTGGTGGAATTTTGTCGGCTACGATACACAGACCTTACAGCAGGCGGTCAGTGACTGGAATCGTGGCGATGCCCGGTTCGGCGTGATTGAAAATGAACGCCGTGAGCCGCTGCCCGCGCCGCTGTATCCTGCATCCCGCCTGTGACCGGCAATGGCGGGCACACGCTGAATACAATATTTCTTATTAATGATAGCTAAAATCATTGGCATTCAGAGTGCAGTATTATTTTGCATTTCACGCTAGAATAAAACAGTTAATGGTCGTTATGTTGCTGAACTGAACATAACTTTTCTGTTGTTCTATCACTGAGGTGAACTATGAAAGCAGCTGTTGTCGCAAAAAATAAGACCGTAGAAATCAAAGAGAAAACATTACGCCCGCTGAAATATGGAGAAGCCCTGCTGAAAATGGAATGCTGTGGTGTGTGCCACACTGACCTGCATGTGAAAAATGCCGATTTCGGCGATGTATCCGGTGTGATCCTCGGGCATGAAGGTATTGGTGTGGTGACTGAAATCGCAGAAGGCGTTACCTCACTGAAAGTCGGTGATCGTGCCAGTGTGGCATGGTTTTTCCGTGGCTGCGGTCATTGTGAATACTGTAACAGCGGCAAAGAAACGTTCTGCCGTGAAGTTAAAAATGCCGGTTATACTGTGGACGGCGGTATGGCGGAAGAATGCATTGTCACCGCAGATTATGCGGTAAAAGTGCCGGATGGTCTGGATTCAGCAGCGGCGAGCAGTATTACCTGCGCCGGTGTTACCACCTATAAAGCGATTAAAGTGTCCGGCATCAAACCGGGCCAGTGGCTGGCGATTTACGGTCTCGGCGGATTAGGCAACCTGGCGCTGCAATATGCTAAAAACGTCTTTAATGCCAAAGTGATCGCTATTGACGTCAATGATAAACAACTGGCACTGGCAAAAGAGATGGGAGCTGATCTTACCCTGAATCCGAAAACGGATAATGTCGATGAGATCATTCAGAAAGACCTCGGCGGCGCGCATGCGGCAGTCGTCACCGCAGTAGCCAAATCCGCCTTTAACTCAGCGGTCGGCAGCGTCCGTGCGGCGGGGCGTGTTGTGGCGGTCGGTCTGCCGGTTGAAACCATGGATCTGAGTATTCCGCGTCTGGTACTGGACGGCATCGAGGTTGTGGGGTCGCTGGTGGGGACCCGTGAAGATCTGAAAGAAGCATTCCGCTTCGGTGCGGAAGGCAAAGTGGTACCGAAAGTGGCGATGCGTCCGCTTGAAGATATCAATGCCATTTTTGAAGAGATGGAGCAGGGCAAATTTACCGGCCGTATGGTAATTGATTTTAAACATAAAAAATAATATTCATGTCCGTTATCTGCACTATGGTTCAGCCGCCTTTACAGGGCGGCTTTTTTCATGAAATAACAGATTTATCCTCTAAAATCAGGCCGTCAGATACAGGATAATAGATATTATATAAGTGATAATATGATAGTAAATGGATTATTATCTTCGATAATGTCAGGATAAATAAATGGCTAAAATTTACTGGAATTTTGTTGATAAAGTTGTCTATATTAATCTTAAAGAAAGAACAGACCGCCGGGAAAGTATTGAGTTTCAGTTAAGTAGTCTGGGTGTACCACCTGAAAAAATCATACGTTTTGATGCAGTCAAAAATGATGATGGTGCATTGGGATGTACGCTTTCTCATATTGGTGTCATGACAATGGCGGAGGAAAATAAATGGAACAATGTTCTTGTTCTGGAAGATGATATGATTTTTAATGATGATAATGAATCCCTGGAAAGGATAAATTATTTTTTCAGCAGTCTGATGAGCACATCCTGGGATGCGGGCTTATTATCAGGAAGTTACTTCAAAATAAGTCAGGAACATAATTGTTTTTATCGCCTTTATTTTTCATATTTAGCGAATAGTTATATCGTCAATCAGCACTATTACAGTACGCTGCGAAGTAGTTTTTTGAGGTCAGAAGAAAAACTGAGAAGTGGTGTACACAGAGATCTGTGTTGCCTGGATTTTTTCTGGAATACCTTGATGGAAAAAGACAATTGGTATGCTATTTATCCATGTGCAGGTTATCAGTCAGTGTGTATGAGTGATATTGAACATGCAGTAACAGACAGAAGACATTATTTTATGCGAAAAATGGATTAATTAGTGACAGACGTAAAATATTCCCCTATTTCAAAAATAGGGGAGGTATATCAGCCTAATAATCCAAAGGTTGAATTTGGTGTGAAGCTGTTTAACACACGAACATAATGCTTACGCTGATACTCGGTAAACTCACCGGTACGGTTCAGAGTAAAAATAATCAGACGGTTATTGTTCGGGTTGGTATCTTTGTGGTAAGGCAGTTTAATCATAGACTGCACCTGTTGCAGTCGCTCACCTTCTTTCAGATAACTGTTGGCAATCTGAACAACTTTCATTTTCATCGGGCCCAGTTCATGGGTAATCATTTTACCTTCTTCCTGGAAACCGGGTAAATCCCGGGTAAAATTAGTCACTTCATTTTCACAAAATTCCTCAACCGTTTCATCCTGATCCAAAAATGCGCGGTGAACAATAATATTATATTCATTCAGCGTAGGATCACGATAAATCAGAATGTTTATAGTATTATCAAGGTCAGGTGTTGATGTAATAAAACTGCCCTCAGGAATAATGTACTCGTTATTCTTACTCATAAATAATCATCCTCAAAAATATATAATTACTGATTTTCCTGATAAATTTTGATTTCAACACGGCGGTTTTGTTCTCTGCCATCCTGAGAATCATTATCTGCAATCGGATTTTGGGCACCTAAGCCTCTGGTAACAAAGTGGCTATCCGGAAATCCGGTGGATTTCTGTAACCAGTGCCTTACCTGTTCGGCACGGTTCAGCGATAAGTTAATATTGGTTTTATCACTGCCGGTATTGTCGGTATAACCTTCAATCAAAATTGTTATATCCGGATTTTGTTTAATAAATGTTAATACCGGCATCAGATATTCTGTATTTTCTTCCTTTAACTGAGAGCTGCCGATATCAAAAACAATATTTTTATCATGTGCCACATAGAGCGGGCTACGGGAAAACTCTGTAATTGATTTATCCAGTTTACTGATAAATATATCGGATGGTGTCAGTTCGATGATAAAGAAATAGGGCTTATCATGATGTGAAATAGCATCAGACAGACTTTTCATCTGCTGAATAATAGTAAAACGCTGCTGTAATGCATTGGGTGCGGTTGCATCAAATTCAGCGACCAGACGATTAACGATGGCATTACGCTGAATATTAAAATCCAGTGACCAGAGCAGACTGCCTGTGATTGCACCGGCAATCAGTACCGGAATAAGCATTAATGAGTAACGTACTTTCTGATAAGGAACCGGTGTCATTTCAGCCGATTGTTTTCTTATCTGCGGTGGTGGTTCACCGGTATTAACCGGTAATGGCGGAAGCGTGAGATATGACGATATCCGCGGCAGCAACGTAAATTTTTTCTGGATCCAGCGGGACCAGGCACCGTGGCGGGTCGGGCCGTTTCCGTAATCAGAAAACATCAGATTGGTAAAACTGAGCACGCTCTCCGAAAACAGGGATTCTATTTCTGTCATCAGACCGGCTTCGTCCAGCCAGTTCAGTGTGGACAGTGCCAGTGCATTACGGTGTTGTGAGGCAATCGCGTGAGATTGCAGGTAAACCGTATTCAGTTCTTTGCGCAGCGCCGTTATTTCATCACGGAACGGCCGGGATGTTGTATCATAAAGATTAAATTTTCCGACCCAGATAGCGTTATCCGGGTCATGAGCAAGCCGCTGGTTACTCAGGCGTGAATAAATAATTAAGGTGCAGGGTATTTCCTGTTCAAACTGGTTTCGGGAAAACGAATTTTTCCAGCCCTGCAATTTATTCAGCAAAAGGATATCGGAATCATTGCCGTCCGGTAATATCGGGAAGATGGCACTGATCTGGTAATGACGGTGTTTCTGACGGATTGCCGTAACCTGTTTATGAATATCATCCGGTTTGTTTATCAGCATCCAGATAATCCGGTTATCAAACCGGAGAGTGTCATCCTCATCCTGCCGGCTGAACCAGGTTCTGGCATAAGGCCCGAGAATAAAGACAATTTCCGGTGCTGTCAGGCGATCCGTTTCACCGTCATCCTGCACAACCACGTCTGAATGTTCCCTGATACGGACAGCAGAAATAACGGCAATGATAAAAAGCGAAATACATAACCCGCTCAGCCAGATAAACAGATGTGCTTTATCATAAACAGCCAGCCCGGCCTGGGTAAGGACAAGGAGACTGAATAACATAATCAGCCATTTTTTTACAGCGGCAAAATTTTTCATTTAAATCAGGGTATCCAGTGTGTCACGAATATAGAGCCAGATAAAAATCAGAATCGATATCAGGCAAAGGATCTCTGCGGAAAAAATAAGCGGCATATTGACTGTCCGGTAACTCACCGGTGCCGGATATTCCGCGGGTTTGAGTATTTCCGGTGCCGGTGGTGTGACGGGATCAGCCACAGGCGGCAGCGGCAGCCGTTTTTCAAACAGCGGAATCACCGGTTTCAGTATGGTTTTGTATTCCGGTAATCCGGACAGCCGCAGCGTCATCTGATACGCAGGTAAAAAAATGGCATTACGTTTTACCGATGAAAAGAATGTCAGCTGTTCTGTAATATCAAAAGGCTCACGATCAAACCCGTAGAAATAATTTTCCAGTAAATAAGGTGCCCAGGAGAGTTGCTGACTGTCTGTGTATTTCAGGATGATTTTATCCAGATAAATGCAGAGCAGCCGGCAGAAATGTTCAGAATGTTCAAAATAAGGATCTTCCAGTTCCAGACAGTCCCGGAACTGCTGAACGGCAGTGGATAAATTCAGCTGCAATTCTGATAAGGAAGGAATAATGGCCTCCAAATCAATAAGTGCATCAATACACATTATTTTATTAAAGACATCCTGACTGTTTACCATACTTTTTCCACCGTTTCTCCCCAGCCACAGTCAACAAAGAAAGGAGCCAGCCTGAGTTTTTTAGGGATAAGATGCGTTTTATCTTTCAGTTTTATTTCAAACTGATAGATATTTTTGTTATCACCGGATTCCTGTTTCGCGAATTCTTCGGTTGTCAGACGTTGCATGGCAATAAGCTGATTATCTTCACTGAATACACCTAATGACCAGTAATCAACATTATCATCATTAACCGTTAATTCGGATTTTTTAATTTCAATCGTCCGGTAATAATCACTGTATAGCTGCGATATCCATATATCCCGTGATTCAGGAATATGTTCAAAATACGTAGGTTTGGTATTGCTCAGCAGTTCTTTGACAATCAGCTGTTCACTGAATAGTATTCCGGTTAAGTATTCATACTCTTCCAGTGTCCGCTCTGTGCCTAAGTCATATTTCCCGAGGTCAATATCATCAGAGTGCAGGATTCCTAATACCTGACGAACCCGGTTTTTTGATATTTTATCCCGTTCAAACCAACTTTTTTCAACCATTTTTTTTTCTTTTTTATCCTGGGTATGGTCTCCCCAGATTTTGTCACACCCTTTACGACCGTAAAAATGATATAAAAATATCTTATTCGGATAGACAACATCATAACCGTGAGTAAATGCTCTCGCGGACATTGATATTTCTTCTCCCAGAAAAAAAACCTGGGGGTCATTGGGAACATCAGTAACAAACTGTCCAATGGTAAAAAGAAAACCTCCGGCTAAGAAACATCCCCGGGTATGTTGTTTACCATCAAGCAGTGCAACAGGAATAAAAGACGGAATATCACCATCATTGAAATGGTTAAATACCATTCGTGCAATGCCATGATTAAGAACTTCCTCAGTGTCCTCTGTTGCAGGAATATAACCTGGTGGATAGCCGGATATAACGGGTTTTTTAAATTCATCTTTTAAAGAATTATAGTAATCAATTAATTCTGAATCCCAGTTTTTAATGAAGCGGCAATGTGAATCTATCTGAAGAAAATAGCTTTCATCAGTATAGTACTGTTCACAACAGTATCTGGCCCAACAGGCACCTTTAGCCTGATAAAATTGTACAAAATGGATATTTAATATAGCACCATGATAATCCATACGAATAACATCAGGATTATCATCAGTGGCTTCTGTTACTTTTGCACCAATATCAGTAAAAACAGAAAAATCGCGCGTTTCTTCCTGCCAGCATACAGAGATAAATAATTTTTCAGGATGAGCAGAATTCCCGACCATATTTATTAATGTCGGAATAAGCTCACTATCCCTGTAACTGGCTATGCCGATGAAAATCTTATTATTCATAACCATAGTTGTTAATGTATATTGAATGTAATAGTAGCGGTAGCATTAAATGGCCCCTGTGCCGGATAAGGAGACCCACTTTGTTTTTTCAGCAAAGCTTTCCATTTAAATGTTGCTTTTTCTCCACTGGTAACATTGCTGATATCTATTGGTGTATTTCCGTCAACAGTGATTTTATTATCATTTGAGTCACTGATTTCGATAACTAATGAGTTATTATCACCTTTTGAATCTTTTATTTTAATAAATTTGTTATCAGATGTTCTTTCTGAAGCATCGATGGTAGCGGTGACATTATAGGCGCCATAGTCTGTATCACAAGTAATACCAAAATCAAAATTTCTGCTGACACCATTACGTACTGCTGCTGCATTAACGGTATTAAAATCAACAACCGCAGGTCTGTCGACTTTGCAGACAGGAACGCCGACAATACTGACATCATTCATACGATATTTAACATAAGGTACATTTTCTATCAGTGATGCCCCAACATCACGTGCAGTCATCAGAGGAACGATACTCGGATATTTACCACCCTTACTAAGGTCAACTTTGCCCAATTTATAAAAGCTTACTGTAAAGGTTGACGCATTTAAGATTGCAATAAAGGGGGTTGTTCCGGGCTGGCTTCCCCAAATATACTCGGATCTTGGCAATACATCACCATTGCTGCCGTTGGATGGTGTTGCCATAAAACGAACACCAATACCCTCTACGTTTGTTTTGTAAAACCCGGACTTGCCGGGGTACTCTTCCAGCCCTGCCATGTACAACGGACGGCTGCCATGAACAAAGTATGTATCCTGGCAGACGATTCTTATCGGGGCAATGCTCATTGCAGGCGCAATCAGTTTTTCGAGCGGGGTTGAGTCACTGGCAGTCTGGTCGGCAAGCAATCTGATGGTTTTGCTTTCGGTAACAAGAACTTCTGCCTGATGATTCGGTGGTTCGGCAATTGCACAATCAAAATAGGCCAGTGCATTACCGGACATTCCCAGAGCGGCCAGCGCCGCCAGTAATTTTATTTTCATGACATATCCTTATTGATATCCAAAACAGCGAGCATGTCAGCAGGGAATAATTTACTGAGCTGGAGGAAATTTTTTCCCGCCGCTTCTTCGGCATATCTCAGCAGTAAAATAATCGGGTTACCGGGTTCGGTTTGCTGAAACCATGCACGCGCTTCACGGATCCTTTCGAGGGCATCCTGCCGGGTGTTAATGACTTTGTCACGATAGACAACCCGTTCGGTTGTCACTGTTGTGGTGTCGCCGTCAATCACCGTTTCTGTCGTGCTGCTGACAGAATCCGCTGACTGAATGCGGGTTTCATCCGCCGGGTCATCATCGGCAAACACTAATTCAGAGGTTAAATCGGCATCTTCAGCAGGAGAAACGCCTGCTGCCGGTTTTTTGCCGTTAGCCGTTAAATCTTTATTAAATAAAGAGAGCAGCTGAGTCAGGGCCGGAAGAGCCGGTGTTTCATTTTCCAGTGTTTCACGGGTCAGCTTTTTAATGGCGTCCACAATCAGCGCGGCATTATTCAGGGAAGCCAGTGTTTTATCACCGTTCAGACGCCATTCATTCAGAATTCCGGTGACACTCTCTTCCGCGAGGGCATTTTCTTCCTTCGGGATGGCAAAAGCGCGTTCAACGTCTTTGACCGTCAGTTGCAGTCCGTTAATTTTCGGCAGTGTCATCTGACGGAAATCCAGCATAAAGCCGTCAGTATCTTCCAGTTCAGAAATGGCATTTGCCCGCATAAACGGCTCAAATTCCCCTTCATCATACAGTTGAGGATGAATTTCATTCGGGAAGTCTTTCAGCAACTGATAAAGTGCGATCAGTCCTTCTTCCAGAGCAAACAGGCCAATCTGGCGGCTGCGGGAACGGATTAACAGAATAATCAGGCGGATATGCTTGCTTTTTTTCAGCAGTGTCAGACAGTCGCTTTCAATTTCACGCCAGTTAACCGGTTCTGTTGTTTCAACAAAATCACCGTATTCCGCACCCATTTTAGGTGCCATTTTTGACTGTAACGTAATGTATAACGGGTCATATTCGATACTTTCGCCGCAGACGAACTTCCCTTCCAGCGGTGTCAGGATCTCAGTGTAAAAATCAGACTGAAAAGTAGAATGCAGTTCTTCGCTCACGGTTATTATTCCATTATCTGTTAAGCAAGGTGGTTCAGTTCAGGTGAGTTTCAGGATCAAAACTCATGCCGGATATCGGCTCGTCCTGTTTCTCCCGCGGCAGCCAGGCGGCGTAACCCAGCTGATGACTGCCGTCGAGATTGGCTTTCGGCACCGCATCCGGGGCCAGCACCAGCTGTACATCCCATGCGTATTCAAAGCCAACAAAACTGCGGACCCACTCTTTAAGAATCGGCAGATCCTCTCCCCACAAACTGAAGCGCATATATTGTTCCAGTGTTAACGGCCCCAGAATCAGACTGAACTTATGCTGTCTGTCCTGGACGGTATTGCCGAGAATGGCACCTTCCGATAACAGTAATGAGGAATTCAGATCCCCCATCCGGGTCTGATCGGCGGTTTCGAGAAAAATCCACTGTTTGGTGAATTCCCGCAGTTCTACCCGGATACCAAAATAATATTCCAGCGCACCGGTCAGTCCTTCCGGATTCCGCGCCTCACGGATCAGGTGAGACGCAGAAGACAGGCGGGCATGTGTCGGCAGCACGGAGTGGCAGATTTCATCCGGCACCAGGCCGATAAGTGCGCCGATATAAAAAGAGAACCGCTCATCATCTTTGCGGTCGAGTGTGGCAACATCCTGTGAAACAAACCAGTTCCGGTAAAACAGTGACAGCGCGCGGTGATGAAAGATATTGACAAAATCGCGCAGCAGCGTGTCCTGGTGCTCAAGGCGGATAAAAGCCTGTTCGGTAAAATTGACCGGCATCGCACCCTGCGGTCCCCAGATCCCCAGACTGTAGAGATCGATGTGACACAAATTACCGTCGTGAGAGATATCCGCTATTTCACGCGGTGCAAAAACCATATTCGGTGTCTGTCCCAGCCGGTAAGGTTCCTGCTGGGGACGTGACGCCGTCCCGATAGGCGGCATATCGGGATATTTTGCCGCGACCGCACGCATCAGGCTGATAAAGCCGCTTTTCCACGGCTCGTTTTCGTCATACCAGTGCGACAGATCGCTTAACATATTGTGATGCAGATGGCTCATTATAAAATCCCGCGCTTGCCCGGCCGTGGTGTCCATTTGGCCACCAGGCCGCGCTGCATTGAGTGCAGTTCTGTCTCGGTAAAGACGTTAACTGCCGCATGGCGCGATAAGTAGTTTTCCATCACTAACCCGAATAAATAAGGGCTTAATCCGGAAAATCCGACTTCATCCACAGTCAGAATACATTGAACACCCCGGCCATAGACCAGTAATTCGTTGCCGGGCAGCCGGCGGATAACCGGTTTGGTTTTACTGCCGACCAGGCTGTCGATTTGTGTCATGGATTCCTGATCAGCCGGACTGACAAACAGGCGCAGCAGATTACGCAGGGATTCACCGCCCCGGTTGTGATCCATATCGTGTAGCGGCAGATAGTTAAAGCTGAGCTGACGGATAAGCCGCCAGGCAGATTCACCGCGGGCAAACGGCGGATGCGGCGGGCTTGGCTGTGACAGGAAATTGGCGCCGTACACCGGGACGGAATCTGACAGTGTCAAATCATAGTCATTGCTCCGGTCGATCAGGCGGGGCAGGTCACGGTTAGTGACGAGCGCTTCCACCGAGAGATAACGGATATCATCATCAAACGGGGCTTCCTGCTGATCGACCAGGGAGATAAAGACTTCTGTGCCGATATACGGCGTCAGTGTTTCATATTTACGGCGTGCGCTGCCGCTGGCGCGGGTTTCCCGGCGCAGCGAGAAATAGCGGCCGAAGTTTCCGGAATCACTGTGGCGTGTCTGATAAATCGGGTTGAAAACCACCTCGCTGCTGTTCTCTGCCTGTTGTCCCATCACCCTATTGACGGAAAAGACTTCATAATCCAGCGGCCGGCTGCGATCCGGTACCACATGGAAATCATTCAGCGCACGGTTAATTTCGATTTTATCGATTCGTTTCGGGAACAGGTTAATGACCGGTGTGCAGAACAGCAGAAAACGGTCTTTATCAATGTGACTGATAAGATCCTGAGGAAAACGATCCAGCAGAATGATAATTTCCGCTTCGTTGGTGTCATTTTTGCGCAATGCCTCACGCAGATGATTGAGCGTGAAGAAATAAAAGCGCTGGCGGCAGGCAAAATATTCCTGAACCAGATTATGACCGTGGAACATATTCCACTGAACCGGCAATAATGCCTGATCCGGCTGTAAACCTTCGAAAGAAACACCGCCCTTAACAATCGTGGTATCTTTTTTCTCGCTGCCGCCGGTGCGGACAATCATGGCGACATAATGTGCGTGGATCAGTTCAAAAATATGAGAAACAACGCGCTCATCACCATCGATATAAAATGGCAGTTTGTCGAGGTTTTCCAGCTGAGAGAACAGGTTGTCACCATCGAGTTTCAGTTTGATCCGCAGTGCGCCTTTCAGGCGTGAATACGATATCCGGTATTTTTCCAGGCTGGAAATATCCGGCGGAATTGAGGTCAGCCGGACATCTTCAATTTCAACCGGCCATAATGTCAGATCCTGACTGCTGCGGAACTCACAGCGAGACTGCTCGCCCGGTAATAAACGGGTAAACATCTGGCTGTTCTTCGGAACGTGATAGCCGTTTGACAAATCCCCTTCTTTGGTATTGGGATGCAGCTGTATCACACCCATTGACGGAGTCTGGGCATTATAATTGGGGTAAATGACATCCAGAAAACGCTGGGTAAATTTCGGGAATTCTGCATCCAGTTTTACCTGGGAGCGTGCCGAAATAAAACAGAAGGCTTCAATCAGCCGTTCGACATAAGGATCAGCGACTTCAATACCATTCATGCCCAGACGACCGGCAATTTTCGGATGTTTCTCCGCAAATTCACCGGACATTTCTTTCATAAACGTAAGTTCCCGATTGTAAAAATCAAGAAATTTCTGATCCACGGATATACCTCTGAAAAGAAATGAGTTATGAAGGCAGTACCTGCCTTACAAAAATTATAAAAGATAAATATAAAAAACGCTGAATAAACCTCTGTTAAAAATAAATGTCATGCGCTCATACCGATATCGGATAAGTCTGTATTACCGTGTTATTACCGTAGTTACAAAGTAATAATGTAATTATTTTTTTTAAGTAAAAAGGCGTGAACATTAAATGATTAAAATATGAAAATAAAATATTCATCGTTATTTTCATATCGTACCGCATTTTGTTACGTTTTGAAAATTAATGCCGGGTGATTGGGTTTCCCGTACTTATACGTATTGGCAGTTGTATTTTTAATTAAGATTAATTACGTATTAATTAGTATTTTTACGGTGGATGGGAAACGTTCGTAATTACGCGGTCTTGTGTTTTTTGGTATTTGATTTTTGTTATTAAACACGATATGTTCATGCTTGTTATGAATGATTTTTTTGTTTTTTATATTTTTTATTTGATTGATTTGTAAGTATTTTTATCGATTGTTGAAATAAGGCGTGGCGTAGTGCCGACTATGTCTTAAGAATTATCCAAATTCATAAATTTATGTATGCTTATAGTTGTGTTTTCTTCTTCTGCGTAATAGTCTTCGTTCAAAAGACGCGAAGTGAGCCTCAGGATAGTGTAGTGCATATAATGACAGATTTTGATTGTACAGGCTTAGCCCGGGAATAAACTTAAGCAAAAATCTTATTGCTAAATGTCAATATCTGTTTTTATGATGTAGAAGCGTTTCTTATGTTTGCAGAAACGAACACTCTTATGTTTATGAATATACCATTCTCTATGAATCTGATTGTTTGTGCAGATTATTGAATGTCGTATTCAGAACATAACGTGTTTAAAAAATCGTACGCCTGTTAAAGGTGGATTATTAGTATAAACAACACTTGATTAGGTAATAATTGTGGCTTTCAGCAGACAGAGTTTATTCGGCAAACTCGATACGACATTATTCCGGAGTATCGAAAGTGCAACGACATTATGTAAATTAAAAGGTAACCCATATGTTGAGCTTGTCCATTGGATGGTTCAGCTGTGGCAACAGGAACAGAGTGACCTCAGACAAATTGTCCGTCACTTTCAACTCGATATCCAGTTAATGGAAAAAGGAATGGAACAGGCATTGCTGCGGTTACCGACAGGTGCCAGCTCGATTTCTGATTTCTCCTATCATATTGAAATGGCCATTGAGCGTGCGTGGGTGTGTGCGAGTCTGGAATATTCAGAAAGCGCCATCCGCAGCGGTCATTTATTGCTCGCCTGTCTGACAACCACTGAGTTGCGCCGGGCGTTATCCGCTATTTCACCGGTGTTTGACAAGATCCCGCTGGATATCCTGGCGTCGGATCTGGCTTTTATTACCAAAGATTCACCGGAAGCAGAGCAGAATGCCACGGATAACAGTGACCTCGGCGGCAAAAACAGCCTGCCGGGCGAAGCCAGCAATGCGATGGCCGGTGAACAGGGTAAAGCAACTCTGGCGCAGTACACCACTGACCTGACAGCGCTGGCCCGTGAAGGCAAAATTGACCCGGTTATCGGCCGTGAGCAGGAAATCAATACGATGATTGATATCCTGCTGCGCCGCCGTCAGAACAACCCGTTACTGACCGGTGAAGCCGGGGTAGGTAAAACAGCACTGGTGGAAGGGATGGCGCTGGCTATTGCATCCGGTAATGTTCCGCCGCCGCTGGTGAAAGTCCGTCTTCTGAACCTGGATGTTGTTGCACTCTCTGCGGGTGCCAGCATGAAAGGTGAGTTTGAGTCCCGCCTGAAATCAGTGCTGGAAGAAGCGGTTGCTTCCCCGGATCCGGTCATTCTGTTTGTGGACGAAGTCCATACACTGGTCGGTGCGGGCGGTAACAGCGGAACCGGCGATGCGGCAAACTTATTAAAACCGGCTCTGGCGCGCGGCAAACTGAGAACTATCGGTGCCACCACCTGGAGTGAGTTTAAACGTCATATTGAGAAAGACCCTGCACTGACCCGTCGTTTTCAGGTTTTACAGGTTGACGAGCCGTCGGAAGAGAAGAGCGTCGCGATGTTACGCGGCCTGGTGCCGATGCTGGAAAAACATCACAGCGTCTGGATCATGGAAGAGGCACTTCAGTCAGCGGTGCGTTTATCTCACCGTTATATTCCTGCACGCCAGTTGCCGGATAAAGCGATCAGCCTGCTGGATACCGCCTGTGCCCGTGTTGCGGTTGCCCAGAATATCCCGCCGAAGGATTTGCAGGAACTGCAATATAAAACGCAGACAGCATCATCGGAGTTATCACTGGCAGAAAAAGCACTGAATTTCGGCCGTGAAGACAGCGATACGCTGAATGCGTTACAGAATGATATTAAAACACAGACAGCACTGGCGGAAGAAATGGAAGCCCGCTGGCTGAAAGAGAAAACAACGGTTGCGGCGATTGTTGAGGTTCGCAGTCAGATTCAGGCCGTAATCAGCGGTGAAAAACCGGCTGATGTTCCTGTACCGGCAGCCGGTGAATCACATGAAGCCGCAGCGGAAAACGGTGATGTTGCCGTGGCTGAAGCTGAAACTGTGGTGCTCAGTGATAAAGAACAGCTGGCTGAGCTGCAAAAGCAACTGACTGAGCTGGAAAGAGAGCTTGAAACAATCCGTCTGAATCTGCGTGAAGATGCCGTTATTCAGGCAGAAGTTAACGCCGCGGTTGTGGCAGCGATTGTCGCGGACTGGACCGGGATCCCGGTCGGCCGGATGATGAAAGATGAACTGAATGCCGTTCTGGAATTACCAAATCACCTGGCAGAGCGTGTTATCGGGCAGCAGCATGCGCTGGATATCATCAGTGAGTCTATCCAGACCTCACGTGCCGGGCTGGCGGATCCGCGCAAACCTATCGGTGTCTTTATGCTGGTCGGACCGTCCGGTGTCGGTAAAACCGAAACAGCGCTGGCTATTGCTGAGCAACTGTACGGCGGTGAGCAAAATGTGATCACCATCAACATGAGTGAATATCAGGAAGCCCACACCGTATCGTCTCTGAAAGGTTCACCTCCGGGCTATGTCGGCTACGGTGAGGGCGGTGTGCTGACAGAAGCTGTCCGCAGAAAACCTTACAGTGTTGTGCTGCTGGATGAAGTGGAAAAAGCCCACCCGGATGTTCACGAGCTGTTCTTCCAGGTCTTTGATAAAGGCCGCATGGAAGATGGTGAAGGCCGTGTGATTGACTTCAAAAATACTATCATTTTACTGACCAGTAATGCCGGCAGTGATCTGATTTCAAGTCTGAGTGCTGATCCGGATACGACCCCTGATTTAGATGGTATGCGTACCGCATTACAGCCTGAACTGCTGAAAGTATTCCCGGCTGCGTTTCTCGGACGCCTGAGTGTCGTGCCGTATTATCCGTTACAGGATGAATCGCTGGGCCGGATTGTCCGTATCCATCTGGATCGGGTCGGTCAGCGTTTATCCGCACAGCATAATGCAGCGTTTGAATATGGTGACGATGTTGTTAATTCAATTATCAGCCAATGTTCCGTGGCTGAAACCGGTGCGCGAATTCTTATTCGTTTCATCGAGCAAAATATTTTACCAAAAATCGGTTTGCATATTTTAAACCGGAACACGGAATCCGCAATTCAGAAGGTCATTCTGAGTTGCGATAATCAAAATGGATTTACCGTAACTTCGGAGTAAGACGCGGTAACCGTTTTATGGAAAGCAGTGAAGTCTATAAATCATATATTAAGGATATAGATATGAACAAAATGAAGTTAGCATTATTAGTTGCTGGTTCTTTAGTTGCCGGCGCAAGCACCTCAGCGTTCGCAGAAGGGCAGGGAACAATTGAATTCAACGGCAGACTGTTTGATGAAACATGTACAATCAAGCCTGGTGATGAGAAAAAAGTCGTTACTCTGGATGCGGTTTCTGTTCAAACGCTGACAAAAGCAACTGATGAAGGCGGATATAAACCGTTTGATATCAGCGTAAATTGCAGTACACCAATTTCAAGTACGACTACCCCTAATCTGACTCAGGTTGCAATGAACTTTGAGCCAACCGGCGAAACGACAGATTGGGATGCAACAACCGGTAACCTGATGAACGTGGCTCCGAGTGGCGCGAAAAACGTACAGGTTAAAATTATTACCGGCGATAACGCACGTACCCACATCAAAATTGGTGATCGCGGTCAGTGGGTAACACCTGATTCGAATGGCGACGCTGTCTTCAAATATTTCGGTGGTTATTACGCAACCGGAAAAACTGAAGCTGGTCCGGTTAATGCTAAGGTTATGTATACTCTGGTTTATCAGTAACAGTCGTATAGGACAGAGCCATTGTATGGCTCTGTCTTTTAATTACCGAGGTTATTATTTTGATTAAATTAATTAAGACGTTATTAATTTCTTCTTTATTTTCCGGCGCAGCATATAGTGCGGTTACGATAGAGGGTACCCGTATTATATTTGACGGCGGAAAGAACGAGCAAGTCGTCAGGATTAATAACAAAGACAATACGTTACCGGCACTTATACAAGTATGGGCAGATGATGGTATTGAGGTTAATAATATTAATAACCCAAAGTTACCATTTGTTATTACGCCGCCAATAACTCGTATTGAACCGGGAAAAGGTCAAAGTATCAGAGTTATTTATAACGGGATGACTCTTCCTCAGGATAAAGAGTCTGTTTATTATTTTAACGTTTTAGAAATACCGGCTGAAACTTCAGAAAGTAAGAATGCAACACAGCGCTTAGATTTAGCATTTAAAACAAGAATTAAATTATTTTATCGGCCTGAGTCTCTGCGTAAAAGTACAGTTACCGATTATCTGGATAAATTAAAATGGAGTGAGGTTAATGTTCCGGGTAAGGGTACTGGTTTAAAAGTGGAAAATACATCTCCATTTTATATTTCTCTGATTGGCATTAAAATAAAAATTAATGGCCGGGAGATTACTATGAAAGCGGACATGGTTGCTCCAATGTCTTCATCAGTTTATACACAGGATGGGGATGGTCAGAAATTAAATGGAAATATATCTGAGTTTACTTACTATATATTAAATGATTATGGCAGCAGAGTAGAAACAAAAGTGTCTAAATCTGGGGCGGAATTTGTCGTAGTCAAGTAAATTTGCTTAAAGGGATTTAATAAGGCAGTTCACAGGGAGTGTAACTGCCGTTAACAGGAGTACTTGTATGAGACGATTCCAATGGAGATTAATTCTCTGTTCTTTTCTGTTTCCGGCGGTATCATTTGGTAATACTGCTTTATTAACGGATGAAAATGGAACCGGGGAGGAAAAAATTGAATACAACGCCAGTTTTATTCAGGGGCTGAATGTAGATGTCTCTGATTATAGCTATGGTAATCCTGTACCGGAAGGGAACTATACCGTTAACCTTGTTATTAATGAAAATAACAGAGGGAAATATAATGTTTTTTTTAAGAATATAAAAAATGACAAACAAGCAGAAGCGTGTTTTACCCCGGATCAGATAGAAACTCTGGGTATTATTCCGGACAGCAGTCTTGGTGCTCAGTCTGAGATCAGTAAAAGTGCTTCTGATGATAATGTATGTCATCCGCTCAATTTTTATGTCAGCTACGCAAAATCATATTACAATACTGCTGACTTAGTTTTAAACCTTACCGTTCCTCAAGCCAGTTTAACGCAGCAGTATTCAGATTATATTGATCCTTCCCGTTGGGAAGAGGGGGTCACTGCATTATTTGTGGATTATAATCTTAACAGTTATGTATCGAATAGTAAAAATGGTAATGATAAAAATACCTATTACAATACAAATATTAACTGGACTGCCGGATTTAACTATAACGGATGGCGTTTCAGGAATCGCAGCAATTCAGTATGGTCAAAAAATGATAGCTTCAGTAATAAAAATATTCAGCTTTATGCTGAAACAGATATTACGCCATGGAAAAGCAGATTAACGTTAGGTGAAACCTTCACCAGTGGTCGTATTTTTGATTCCTATGGTATGAGAGGTGCGGTTCTTAAATCAAATACAAGAATGCAACCTGACTCTCTCAATAATTTTATACCAATAATTACCGGTATTGCTGATAGTAATGCCAGGGTTTTACTGCGTCAAAATGATTATACTATTTATGAAACAACGGTAACGCCGGGTCCATTTGAAATTAAAGACTATGGCGCACTGGGGACTAACGGTACTTTGCAGCTGGTCATCATTGAAGCGGATGGCCGTGAAAAAGTTCAGGACGTTGTTTTTTCTGCACCACCAATGATGCTGCACCCTGATACTATACAGTATTCAATCTCAGCAGGGGAGTTACGTGATAGTTCATCTTCCGGTTCTCCTGTGGTTATGGAAGGTGAGTTCCTTCAGGGGATCAATAACTTTTTAACCTGGTATACCGGTTTCCAGTTATCAGAAAACTATAAAGCTGTTGCTATCGGTAATGCACTGAACACACCAATCGGTGGTATTTCGGTCGATATGACCCATGCCCGCAGTGATTTGAAAGATACATCTCAGTCAGGTGAATCTTTCCGTATCAGTTACAGCCGGTTATTTGAAAACACAGATACTAACGTCATTGTATCCAGCTACCGTTATTCAAATGATGGTTATCTCAACTTCCGTGATGCTTCAATGATAAGAAGTCGCGGTGAAAACTATGATGATAAAAAACGGGATAGTGACGGGAATCTGATTAACAATTACCTTGGTGTCAGAGCCAAAAATCAGTATTCCATTAACCTGAATCAGCGTCTGTGGAGCAACAGCTCAGTCTCTGTGATGGGTAACTACTATGATTACTGGACAGCGCGGTCACCATCATCACAGTGGTCTGTTTCCTATCAGCAAAGCCTGCAATATTTTTCCTACAGTATGGCCTATCAGCGTGCTAAAACAGGCAGGGACAGTTATGACAATACTTATATGGTAAATGTCAATATTCCGTTCTACAGAGGAGTTAACTATCAGCCGTTATTCAGCAACCTATCATTAATGGCAACCCGGAACGCTGATGGTAATACCGCATTCCAGACGTCCGTTTCCGGCAGTCAGGGAGAGCAGAGTGAGCTGAGCTATAATCTTGGCGCAGTAGCTAACTCACATTCGGAGGCCAGAGATAGTCTGAATGCTTCAGCCAACTACCGGACATCTCTCGGGAGCTATGGTGTCACTGCATCCATGGATAACAAATCGAACCGCCAGGCATCTGTTTCAGCGAATGGGAGTATTGTTGCTCATTCGGGCGGCGTGACAATGGGACCTTCTGTCAATAATGCACCATTTGCCATTATTGAAGCCGAAGGTGCGGAAGGAACAACAGCGCTGAACGGAAGTGGCAGCAAGGTTGACGGAAGAGGGTATGCTATTGTTCCTAACCTGAATCCGTACAGAGAAAACCGGGTAGGTCTTGATGCAAGCAACGCCAGTCCGGATGTTGATCTTATTGACGACCAGACAATCGTTGTTCCGCGTGATGGTGCTGCTATCGCTGTGAAAATTAAAACCAATATTGGTAAGCCGGTTATCCTGATTGTTAAAGGCAGAGATGGTAACTTCCTGCCAATAGGAACCAATATTTATAATAGCAGCGGAGAATATCAGACCATTGTCGGCCAGGCCGGGATGGCCTATCTGCGGGGCTGGGATGGCAGCAGCGGTGCATTGTCTGTTAAATCAGGTACGGTGGGTGAGTGTGTGATTAATCCGGAACCGGGTATTGCACAGAAAATATCTGCTGCAGCGGATACCGTGGTTCAGGTGGAGGTTAAATGTATTTAATCAATGTATTCAGGAAATGCGGAATATCATTACTCCGCAGAATAATATCTTTATTTATCCTTTTAGGAATATTTACATACGCACATGCAGAGTTTGTATGTGATAATTGTGATATTACTGTTGAGTTCAAAGGGGTATATGAAGAGGAAACATGTGCTATTTCAATTAATGGTGCATCAAATAATGAAACAGTTTTATTACCGACGCTGTCTTACCGGACGTTCGATAGGCCTCAGATAGAAGCGGGTTCTACATTATTTGCGGTTGCATTGAATAATTGCCCCACTGAGGTTGAAGTCTATCTTTTCTTTAAAAGCTTTAATAACTTAAGTCCGGTGACAGAAAATCTGAAAAACAATTCTGATGACGGATTTGCAAAGAATGTTGAGCTCAGAATCCGGGATGCCAATGTAAATCACATTGCCATTGATAATCCTGCTTCCGGGCAGCGTTATGATATACCCAATGTAAATTCGTCGGTGTCTAAGAATTATTACGTATCTTATTTTTCGGGTACGGACCCTGTTTCACCGGGTAATGTGGTAGCAAAAACAATACTCGAAGTAGTCTATAAATAATCTGAAAAATTCATTTAAACATAATATGTTCACAATAAGCGGATTTATCTCAGTTTATATTCAGTAATAATGTTTAATATGTAATAACGCCTTTACTCATCGGCCTGGTGTTAAATTTTTGGCTAATGAAAGCGGCTAATTTGAGTGAAGTAATATTAGTAATTTTACTAATCAAATTAAACAAAAAAAGAGAAACACGGTATGAGAATTAATAACGGTAGTGCTCAGAAGTTCATAGCAAGAAACCGCGCTCCCCGCGTGCAGATTGAATATGACGTCGAAATTTACGGTAGTGAGAAAAAAATAGAATTGCCATTCGTAATGGGTGTATTAGCTGATTTGTCCGGTAAACCACTGGAACCGCTTCCGCCGGTTACAGACAGAAAATTCCTGAGCATCGATATTGATAATTTCGATGATCGCATGAAGAGCATGAAGCCACGTGTGGCTTTTGCTGTACCGAATACGTTAACCGGCGACGGTCAGCTGATGGTCGATATTACATTTGAAAGCATGGATGATTTTGCGCCGGATGCGATTGCCCGCAAAATCGAGCCACTGGCTGAGCTGCTGGAAGCACGCACTCAGTTAACTAACCTGCAAACCTACATGGATGGTAAGGCAGGGGCGGAAGGTCTGATCATGCAAATCCTGCAGGATAAAGAACTGCTGAAAACCCTGGCGTCTGCACCTAAGCGTGAAGACAAAGTTTCAGATCCGTCTCAGGACGACTAAGAATTGTAGGTGACAGAGATATGTTAGCTCAAAATACTCAGAAAAATGCCGGCGCAAAAACAACGCAGACGCATGAACAAAGTGATTTCAGCTCCCTGCTCGCACAGGAGTTTAAATCAAAAACTGAACAGTCCAAAACGGCGGTTCAGAATGCAGTGAAAACGCTGGCTGAACAAGCCCTGGCGAACTCTATTACGATTTCCTATGACGCGTATAAAAATATCGAGTCCATTATTGCGGAAATCGATCTGAAGATGTCAGAACAGATTAACCTGATTCTGCATCATAAAGAGTTCCAGCAGCTGGAAAGTGCATGGCGCGGTCTGCATTACCTGGTCAATAACACCGAAACCGACGAGAAACTGAAATTACGTTTCATGGATATCTCCAAGGATGAACTGCGCCGTAACATGAAACGCTATAAAGGCGTGGCATGGGATCAGAGCCCGCTGTTCAAACAGGTTTATGAAGAAGAATATGGCCAGTTAGGTGGCGAGCCGTACGGCTGCCTGGTTGCTGACTACTATTTCGATCATACGCCGCCGGATGTTGATCTGCTGGGGTCTATCGCGAAAGTTGCTGCGTCTGCACACGTACCGTTTATCACCGGTGCTTCTCCGTCTGTTATGCAGATGGATTCCTGGCAGGAGCTGTCCAACCCGCGTGACCTGACTAAAATCTTTACCCAGAACCTGGAATACGCCGCATGGAACTCACTGCGCCAGTCTGAGGATGCCCGTTATATCGGTCTGGCCATGCCACGCTTCCTGGCGCGTCTGCCATACGGTATCCGTACCAACCCGGTTGACGAGTTTGATTTTGAAGAAACCACTGACGGTTCTGATCACAGCAAATATGCATGGTCAAACGCGGCATATGCCATGGCTGTGAATATCAACCGTTCATTCAAACATTTTGGCTGGTGTACGCTTATCCGCGGTGTGGAAAGTGGCGGCGTGGTGGAAAATCTGCCGTGCCATACCTTCCCGAGTGATGACGGCGGCGTGGACATGAAATGTCCGACAGAAATTGCGATTTCTGATCGCCGTGAAGCAGAACTGTCTAAAAATGGTTTCATTCCGTTAATTCACCGTAAAAACACAGACTATGCTGCGTTTATCGGCGCGCAGTCTCTGCAGAAACCTGCGGAATATTATGATCCGGATGCAACCGCTAACGCCAACCTGTCAGCACGTCTGCCATACATGTTTGCCTGCTCCCGTTTCGCGCATTATCTGAAATGTATCGTCCGTGACAAGATCGGTTCATTCAAAGAGCGTGATGATATGCAGAAATGGCTGAATGACTGGGTGATGAATTACGTTGACGGGGATCCGGCTAACTCTTCCCAGGAAACGAAAGCACGTCGTCCGCTGGCTGCCGCAGAAGTGGTGGTTGAGGATGTGGAAGGAAATCCGGGTTACTACCAGGCGAAATTCTTCCTGCGTCCGCACTTCCAGCTGGAAGGTCTGACAGTTTCTTTACGTATGGTCGCTAAATTACCGTCACTGAAAGGTGCGGCGTAATCGCGTTCTGAAACAATATTCCCCCGCTTCACAAAGGGAACAGCAGTTCATTGCCGGTGAGGACCATAAGGATATCAGGCCCGATACCCGGCATAACACAAGTGGTAACCACAGGGTGTGGTTACCTGTCAAAGCAATTTGATTAATGCATTAATAAGAGGAAATACAGATGGCTCAAGATATGTTTTTAAGAATCGCAGGCATCGATGGTGAAGCACTGGATAACGCACACAAGGATGAAATTGAAGTTCTGTCATGGCGCTGGGGTGTGAATCAGCAGTCCAACATGCACAGTGGTTCAGGCGGCGGTTCCGGTAAAGCAACTGTGGAAGATTTCACATTTGTTCACTATACCGATAAAGCAAGCCCGAACCTGCTGAGCTACTGCTTATCTGGTAAACACATCAAAGACATCCAGTTTACTGTCCGTAAAGCGGGTGGTACTCCGCTGGAATACCTGATTATCAAATTCACTGATGTTATCATCACTGATGTTGCGATGCAGGGCTCTATCGAAGACGAAAGCCGTCCGCGTGAAGTGGTTAAATTCTCCTTCACTAAGATGACTCAGGAATATGTTATCCAGAATGCTGAAGGTAACAAAGCAGGTACTATTGCAGCTACCTACGATGTTAAAGCTAACCTGATCAGCTGATAACATTTTATATCGGAATAAAACCTGCTGTTTCAGGACAGCAGGTTTTTATCCCCGATAATTATTTTTATACATATTTAATTGTTTGCAATTTTTAGTGGCGGACAATATTATTTAATTATTCTTAGTTGTTTATACATATCAGCATTTTCATAATGCCAGGCATGGTTATATGTCCGATAATACAGAAAAAAATCATACCATTTTTAAGGTAACGAATATCCTGTGTGCTCTGGTAATATCCTTTCTGATAACCGGGTGCAGTTTTTTCAGTACTTCAAAATCAACCCCGTCTGAAACTAAGTCTGAATCAGAACTAAAAATTAGTTTGGTGGCCAGCGCTGAAATCAATAAAAGTAAAAACCAATTGCCATCACCACTGAATGTATTTGTTTATGCTGTAAAATCAAAGCAATCATTTTTAAGTACGGATTATTTAACCTATTTATACAAAAATCAACCTAATCCTGAAAATGAAATGCTTATTCTGGAATATATTATCAGGCCGGGCGAAACAAAAACAATTGATTATAAAATTAATTCAGATTTTCCCTATATCGGGGTGATCGCAGCGTATAAAGATATCAATAATGCTAAATGGAGCGCCGTATATCCGTTGTCAGATTTGCGCGGCGCAACATGGACTGAAAAGTACATTTTATTTACCGGGCCTGAACATGAAATTAAAGTCTTATTTTCAAATTCAGTTGTGTCAATCAAAGAGAATGGATGAGTTGTGAGAACAAATAAAGTCGTATGGAGTGAGGGATTGTTCCTGCGCCCTCAGCTATTCCAGCAGCAAGAACGTTATTTTGAATATATTGCTCATAAACGTGCAGCGACCATTAGTCCGTTCTTCTGGGGTTTTGCACAATACGAGATTGATCGTGAGGCATTGTCTTATGGCAAGCTGGTCTTACGTTCAGGGCAGGGGGTTTTCCCTGATGGTACGCCATTCGGAATCCCGGGCCATGATGAGCAGCCTGAACCTTTAACCATTACAGCCGAGCATCTCGGAAAGATGATTTATCTGGCTGTACCGTTGCGTCTTGATAACAGTGATGAAACGATTTTTGATGAATTTGATACCAGTTCATTAGCCCGTTTTTCGTCGTATGAAGAAGAAATTAATGATACCAACGCCGTGCGTCAGGGACCGAAACCGATCCAGCTGGCGCGTATGCGTTTGCGTCTGATGCCGGAAACGGAAATGACGGAATCATGGATTGGTATTGCGCTGGCAAAAGTCAAAGCGATTCAGCCTGACGGCAGTGTGCTGCTCCATCTGGAGGATCACATCCCGCCGGTTACCGGTTATGCGGCTAACTACCTGCTGACGGAGTGGATAACCCACCTGAACGGGCTGGTAAAAATGCGGGCGGATATGCTGGCATCCCGTCTGGCATCCAGTGACGGTAAAGCCAGTGCCAGTGCGGAAGTGGTCGATTATCTGTTACTGCAGATCTTCAATAAATATGAGCCGATCTTAAATCATCTGCGCCATATACCTGAAACCGCGCCGATTGTTATTTATGAGGAGCTGGCGAAGTTTGCCGGGGAGTTATCCACATTCCTGCGGGCGAAAACACGGCGGCCGAATATGGCACCGGGCTATGATCACGCTAACCTGTATGCCTCCATCCGGCCTCTGGTGGATGAAGTTCACGGCCTGCTGAACCAGATGCTGGTGCGTTCCGGTCAGAGCATTCCGCTGGTGCGCCAGGAGCACGGTGTCTGGACGGCGTCGGTTATTCCGAGCGAACTGCGCGGGTTCTCCAACCTGGTGCTCGCCGCATCATCACAGCTGCCGCTGGATGTTATGCAGCATCAGTTTGTGGCACAGACCAAAATCAGCTCACCGCATAAACTCCAGGAACTGGTCCGTTCTCACCTGCCGGGGCTGATTTTGCGCAATCTGCCGGTTCCGCCGAGACAAATACCTTATACCTCCGGATATCTGTACTTTGAACTGATGAAGCAGGGACCTTACTGGGAAAATATCCTCAACAGCGGTTCTCTTGCTCTTCACGTTGCAGGGGACTTCCCGGGGATACGGCTTGAGCTTTGGGGCGTGAGGGATTAATGAACCTGTTCAATGACAATTACGGTGATGATGACGATCAGGACAAAAAAGGTCCTGACGGCGCATTGACGGATCATCAGGCAGAGCAGTCCCCCCAGTCAATGGGGGCTTTTCTGCATGATGACGGCAGTTTCTTTGCTCCGCTGGACAGTGATCCGCTGGGTAAGGATGAAATTGATTACCGTGATCTTGCAATTAAAAGCGAAAGTATCCAGGCCCGGATCCAGCGTGTCAGCCGGGCGGAAGATCCGTTACTTGAGGCGGTACAGCCGCTGCTGCGGGCACTCAGTGAACTGCCTGAACAGGTCGCTGACCTGAAACAGGTGGAGATCCTCAAAAAGAGTCTGAAAAACGAAATTGCCACTTTTACTGCCGTGTGTGATGCGGTGAGTATCCCGTGGCAGAAAATGGCCATTATCCGTTATGCCATTTGTACCGCGATCGATGAATCCATCCACTCCAAAGCCTGGGGGCTGGCGTCCGGCTGGTCGCAGAGTAACCTGCTGAACCACTTTGAAGGGGATAACGACGGGGGGAACAAATTCTTCCTGCTGATCGGCCGTTTGTCCATGAACCCGCAGGAATATACCGATGTGCTGGATATTTTGTCCCGTATTCTCGGGCTCGGGTTTGAAGGCCGTTACAGCATCATCGAAAATGGCGATCGCCAGCTGAATAAAATCCGTCAGCGCCTGTTGTCGTTACAGCAGAGTACCCGTGACTCTGTGCCGGCGGCATTATCACCGAATGCGACAGTGACCCAGGAAGACCATGAAGTGCGACGGATATATCTGCCGGTACGTATTTCCCTGATTATCTGCGCATTTATTCTGATCAGCCTGTTTTCCGTCTTTAAATACTGGCTTTCTGTTGATCTCGGGGAATTTAACGACCGGGTTGCGGCACTGAAACACGGCGAACTGAAACATACTCAGCTTGCCGTCAGTGTGCCGAAATTGCGTCTGGCTATCCTGCTCAAAGATGAAATTGCCAAAGGGCTGGTTGAGGTGGATGAAAGCGGTCCGCAGAGTATTGTGACGTTCCGTGGTGATGCGATGTTCCCTTCCGGCCGTAAAGAAGTCAAACCTGAAATGGACAAAATCCTCACCCGTGTGGCGGATGAAGTGAAACGTGTTGACGGTAAGGTGGTGATTGCCGGACACACGGATAACGTGCCTATCGGACGGGCCAAATTTGCCAGTAACGAGGAGCTCTCGCTGAAACGTGCTGAATCTGTGGGGGACTTCTTTGTGAAAGCGGGGATCCCGGCGCAGGAAATTGAGACAAAAGGCATGGGGGCTTCACAACCGGTCAGCAGTAATAAAGATGAACAAGGGCGTGCGCTTAACCGTCGCGTTGTCGTTTATGTTACCTATCTGTGAGTTATAAAATGTCATTCTGGAATCGAACATTTGCACTGCGGTTTTTAAAAAGATTTCTGATATTTCTTTTCTTTTTATTAGCAGCCGCCATCATATGGTACCTGGGACCGACATTCGGCTATGGTGAGATTCGTCCGCTTGAAGACGCTGTACCGCGGATCATCTTCATTGTTCTGCTGGCTGTTATTTTTATCGGGCTCTGGTGCCGTGTTCCCTGTTTTCTGCTTGCGGTACTGACACTCTGCGTGACATTCTGGGTCTTCTCGCCCTATCTGCTGCTCGGGGAGTCCTATCCGTTTGAGGAAACCACACCGCGCCTGATTGTTATCGGGGTCATTACGCTGGTGACACTGCTGTACTGCGTCTGGCTGCTGATCTCCATGCTGCGTTACAACCCGGAAAAACTGGATCGCTTTTTTAAGAAAAGCAGCATTGATCCGGTCCGTGCTACAGAGCGTTACCGGGAAGTTGTCGCCGTTATCAATAATGCTGCCCGTTATGTGGCGCATACCGGCCGCAAAATTTCCCGCTGGAGTCATTTCTGGCGTCCGAAAAAGGTGGTTTACGATCTGCCGTGGTACATGATGCTGGGTCCGAAGGACGCCGGTAAAACGACAGCGGTGTTGTCATCAGGTCAGGAATTTCCGTTACCGGAACAATTGCTGCGCGTTTCCCGTGACAGTACACCCACCGCAAACTGTGAATGCTGGTTTACCAACGAAGCTATTTTTGTCGATACCTCCGGTAAATACATCGATGAATCAGATGAAAATGCGGGTGAGTGGGAAGCACTGGTTAAGGCGATTAAGAAAAACCGTCCGCTGAAATCACTCAACGGTGTGGTGGTCACCATCCCGGTGACTGACCTGATGGGGAAAGATAAGAAAGAGCTGTATGCGTTATCATCAAAATTCAGAACACAACTGGATATGCTGCGCCATGAGTTAGGGGTGCGTTTCCCGGTGTATGTGATGATCACCAAGATGGATATGGTGTCCGGTTTTGATGAATACTTCCGTTCGCTGACGGTGGAAGAGCGCGACCAGATCTGGGGCTTTACCCTGCCGTTTGGTGAGAAAAAGAAAAAATCCGATGCGATTGTCGAGATCCGCGATGTGCTGCGCAATGAGTTATCCTCACTGGAAAGCCGCCTCGATAAAGACATGACCGCGCGTATGCTGGATGAATATGATGTTACCACGCGTAAACGCATGTATCAGTTGCCGCAGGATTTCCGGTTACTGGCGGACTCTATCGCCGAGTTCGGTCAGAACGTGTTCTCGCCGTCCCGCTATGATGATACGCAGAAGTATACCTCACTGCGCGGTATCTATTTTGCCAGCAGCACGCAGTCAACCATGCAGTCTCTGCTTAACCCGAACACCATTGTTCAGAAATGGCGGGATATGGCAAACAGCCTGGGGGATGTGGTTACTGACAAAGCCGAGGATACGGAAGATCGTCTGGTTCAGGAAACCGTCAACGGTAAGCATTTCTTCCTGAAACAGCTGTTTGAAAACTTTATCCGTGACCGCAACCTGGTGCGTTACAACCTGGCGCTGACCGCCAAGTACCGCTTCCAGACACTGGCTGGTCATCTGCTGACGATTTTGCTGACGGTCTGGCTCTGTTATGCGCTGGTGGTCAGTTATCACAACAACCGGAACTATCTGGATGATGCAACGGTGAAAGTGGAGCAGGTGTCAACCGTGCTGGATGAGTACCTGGAAAATAACAGTGACGGCCTGCTGGCGAAGATGCTTTCACTGACTCAGGATATTCCGGTGCTGGGCGTGTTCGACTTTAAAGATCCGCGTCTGTCTTACCGTTACGGCCTGTATGTCGGTTTTGATATCCGTGAAGAATCAGACAAGATTTATCAGTATTTCCTGCAGCGCTGGATGCTGTTCTCACTGGAGCGGATGGCTGAAAAATCCCTGTTTGATGCCGTAACGGCGGATGATGCAGATACCATTTACGACAAACTGAAAACGTACCTGATGCTGCACGGCGAAGGGAAATTTGATAAAGATTACCTGATTAAAACGCTGACTGAAGAAGCACAGGCAAACCGGATGATTGAAAACTACGGTCAGACCATTGTCTTTGTTTCTCACCTGGAAGAGCTGTTTAACGATCCGCAGTGGAGCCAGTATAACCCTGAGATTAATGACCGCCTTGTGGCTGCCGCGCGTGTGGTTCTGCAAAAAAAGCCGTTAGCCTCTCGCCTGTACCAGAAAGTTAAAGAACAGGCGATGACGGAGGCGCCTGAAAATATAACACTGAACAAGCTGGCCGGTGACCAGTTGGGCAGTATTCTGGAAATCAGTGATGAGTCACTGGCACTGAACGGTATTCCCGGCATTTTCACTAATGCCGGGTATCATCAGGTTTTTAAAAAAAAACTGACTGATTATGTAAAAAATATCCAGAGCGAGGACGGTTGGATCACCGGGCAGAAAAGTGAAGCCCGTCCGGCCGATATCAAACAGCTGGACGGCTTTTATATGACGGAGACAGAAGAAGCGGTACTGAAACTCTATCTTCAGGAATATGTGGCAGTCTGGAATCAGTTCCTCAACGGCATTCAGCTGAAGAAAATTGTGCCGGATGCGGCGGTGGGAAATGATACCACGTTTGATATGTACGCCCTGCAAATCCTCAGTGCACCGGATTCACCGCTGATTGATATGATTACACAGATCGGTCATGAAACCGCGTTGTCTGTTGATTTCGCGAAAAAGGAATCGGAACTGCCGGATCTGTCCAAAACCCAGGTCGGCCGGAATCTGACAACCGGGCGTCTGGGATCGGTCACCCGTAACCTGAAAGATATTCAGACGGTAAAGGAAGCTCTGTCGCAGCGGGAAACAAAAATCCTGTATGACAATGTGGATCGCCGTTTCTCAGCGCTGCACCGTCTGATCAATCTGGATACCTCGCCACAGCCGGGAAACAAGAGGATTCAGGCAGGGCAGGGCGGGGATAACGGGCTGAATAAAATCATCAGTATGCTGGGGGATCAGCATAATTATCTGGTGATCACGGAATCAGCAATGGAGGACGGCAGCGCGCTGCCTTATCCGTCAGAAGCGGAAAAACGGCTGAAAGCGGAGTCCCGGCTTTGGCCGGCACCACTTAAAGCGATCATCATGCCGCTGCTGGGAGGGATATCCGTAAAGCTGAGTCAGCAGTTCACACTGCAAAGTAATGAAGCCGTCAAAACGGAATTAGGCGACATGTGTGTCGCCTCTTTTCAGGGCAGCTATCCCTTTGCGGACAGCGAAGAAGAAGTCAGCCTTGAGGAGTTTGAAGTCTTCTTCGGGCCCGGCGGTATAGTGGATGCTTACTATAAAGAGAACCTGGAAAAACTGGTGGATACCAGTGTGTCACCATGGCGCTATAAACGGGAAGATCTGCGCGGAAATGAAGACCGGGAGGTGCTGCGTTTTTTCGAACAGGCCCGGGAGATCAAAAAAGCCTTTTTTCGTAACGGGATGAGTGAAAATGTTTCTTTCAGTTTTAGCGCAAGTATCCCGGCATTGTCGCCGCGGATTTTGCAGTTTGGTATTAACATTAACGGAACAGCACTGACTTACAAACACGGACCGGTCTGGCCGAAATCATTTAAATGGCCGGTACAGGACACCGAAAACACGATCACAATGAATGCCGTTTCCGCAGATAATTCAGAAAATACCGAAGAGCGCGTACTGATGGGCGAATGGACGCTGCTGCACTGGATGGATATGGCGGACGAACAAAAAAATATATCTGCGGCTAAACAGACTCTGATTTACCGGCTGGGTGATCAAAAGGTCAGTATAAATATCAACGGATTAAATTATAAAGGTAAGCCGGTGAATAAAATGCTGAAGAATTTCAAGTGCCCGGTAAATATTTAAGCAATAGGTATTTATAATTAAGAATATTCGTTTGCTTATTTAATTGTGGACTTTTCCTATTAATTATCAGAGCGATTTCCTTATATTGATAAATGGCTGCTTATTATGAAAATAAAGACAATTTTCTCAGGATTGGGAAATGGTTCAGGAAGAAACAGAATTAAGGGTAATCACGTAATTCAACGTGTTATCCGCCAGTGCAGCCAGTTAAATATCAATCAATCGCTTAATAGCAGAGTGATTACAGAACAATTCCCGTGGTGCTTTGTTGTACCGGCATCTGAAAGGAAAGACGAGTTTTATCTCGGTGCTTTCAGTTTTCTCAGTGATGATAACTGTGTGATTTTGTATACAAAAGCAACGGATAAATGGACTGTCAGACATCTGAGTACGGCATCAAATGTTATTTTCTGGTGTTCACGGATAATTGCATTTCATATTGAAAATGAAAATTGTGTGATTGATGAAAAGAAATTAAGAAACTGGGTTACGTCGCTGCAACGATATTACTCTCCGCTGTGGGAATCAGTACTCCTGAAACCCGGATTTCAGTTTAAGAACAATTTGGACGTTCTGATATCTGAAATGACGTATACAGATTGTAATATCAATGATAATGGAGGAGTTAGCGCGATGCCATGGATGAATTGGCCTCATTGTATTAAGTCCTTTGACTCTGCCTGGCTATGGCGTCTGAATCGGCAGGGAAACATTTTAGACTCAATTAAGACAGATATCAGAAACACGGATGTCTCCGTTTAATTATGTACTTAATACAAACTTGATTTGTATCAAACCAATTAGGTGTGAATATGCCTCGAACATTAACGTTATATTGCTCGGCAATGCCGGAACTGGCTGGTGAGCCGGGCTTGGCAATATCAACACTGGAGGGCGAGGAAGCCCTGTCAGCGTTGTATCAGTATAAGGTGGTTGCAAAAACACCCGCAAATCCGGCCATTCCGTGGCAGGTTGCGGCAAACCTTGATCTGAAAAAATTCATCGGGCAGCAGATGACCGTTATTATCGAACTGGATGGTAACGGGCTGGAAACTGAACGGGGTTCCGGTAAGGGACACAGAGAGATTACGGGTCTTGTTGAGCGCGCCCGTTTTATCGGCAGAGATGAAAATCAGGCGATGTATGAATTTATCATACGTCCGTGGCTGAATCTGACGACACTGACTTCTGACTATAAGATTTACCAGCAGAAATCAGTCGTCGATATTATTGATGAAGTTTTATCTGATTACCATTTTCCGATTGAAAAGCGTTTATCTGCAATTTATCCGCCGCTTGACTTTCAGGTTCAGTATGGTGAAACCGATTTCGATTTCATCCAGCGCCTGATGGAAGAATGGGGGATTTACTGGTTCTATGAACATTCGGATCTGAAGAATCGTCTGGTACTTGTTGACCATGTCGGTGCCCATAAACGGACATTCAGTCCGGCGTATCATACATTACGGTATGAGTCCGATAAGCCGAAAGATGGTCAGGAATATATCGATCAGTTTGGTGCTCAGGAAACGATTACGTCAGGGCAGTGGCTGACATCGGATTATGACTTTAAAAAATCCCGTGCTGATATCTCCGCGCTGGATAAAAAGCCGCGTAAAACCAACTTTAATGAGTATGAGCAATATCAGTGGCCGGGCGATTATGATGATCCGTCAATAGGGGAATTCCTGGCGCGTGTCCGCAGTGAGGAACAAGGGTGTCTGGGCGCCCGTGCTGTGGGTTCCGGTGAAATCCGTTCTGTTGTATGTGGTACGACCTTTACACTGACAAATTACCCGCAATCCAAAGCGAACCGTGAATATCTGGTGATTTCAAATCAGCTCCGGGCTACTGAAATTAACCAGCAGTCTGACAGTGATGATTTCAGCATCTACACCAGTTTTGTTGTGCAGCCGACAACAAAAGTTTTCCGGCCGCCACAGACTATCGCCAAGCCGTTCACACACGGCCCGCAAACTGCACTGGTTGTCGGACCGGCAGGTGAAACGGTCTGGACAGATGAATATGGCCGGGTCAAAGTCCGCTTTATGTGGGATCGCTACGGTAAAAATACCGATGCGGATTCCTGCTGGATCCGTGTCGGACAATCATGGGCCGGGGATAACTACGGCGGTATCTACATTCCGCGCGTTGGTCAGGAAGTGATTGTGGATTTCCTGCATGGAGATCCGGATCGTCCGATGATTATCGGCAGTCTGTACAATAACGCGACACCACCACCGTGGGATCTGCCGGCAAACCGTACACAGAGTGGTTTAATCAGCCGTACCATCGGCGGCGGTAAAACCAACTACAACGGTATCCGTTTTGATGACAAACCGGGGCTGGAAGAGTATTGGGAGCAGGCGGAACGAAATATGTCCCGTGTGACCAAACTGAACGAAACTCAGCTTATCGGGGTCAATCATTCCCAGACTATCGGTGTGAGCTCGGACTCTACTATCGGTGTTAACCGCAGTGAAACGGTCGGGGTGAACAAGAGCAGTATGGTCGGGGCTAACAGCAGCCAGATTGTGGGTGCTAACTTCTCCCAGGATGTCGTCGGTACGGCCTCCCGTATTGTTGGTCTGTCGGATTCTGTTGTTATCGGCGGTGCCTTCAGCGGGATATATGGTGCTGCCTATTCCATGAATATCGCGGCAGCCAGCTCGTATAACGTGGGCGGTGCATATGCTATTAACGTGGGTGGTGCTTATTCCACTAACGTCGGTGGTTACCATTCGGTTGCGGTCGGCGGTGCAATGCAGATGGGCGTCGGTGGTGCATTCTCTCTGACAGCCGGTGGTGAACTGGCTATCGGTTGTGTGGGATGCCTGGTGATTACTGCAGATCAAATTAAGATCAAGGCTAAAGACAGCCTGATTCTTGACGGCTGTAATACATACATTAACCCTGGTGATAATGCGCATGCCCGTGGATTCGGTACTCAGCCGGGTAGCCCTGTAGCGATCGCGGCACCGGCAATACCGGGACTACCGGGATTCATCTTCTTCCCGGTGATTCCGGTACCACCAATTACGCCGCCACCGACGTTTACAATGACCACTCCGGAAATTACGACGCCAACTATTACGACGCCGGGACCGACAACACCGGAACCGACGACACCGGAACCGACGACACCGGAACCGACGACACCGGAACCGACAACACCGGAACCGACGACACCGGAACCGACAACACCGGAACCGACGACACCGGAACCGACGACACCGGAACCGACAACACCGGAACCGACAACACCGGAACCGACAACACCGGAACCGACGACACCGGAGCCGACAACACCGGAACCGACAACACCGGAACCGACGACCCCGGAACCAACGACCCCGGAACCGACAACACCGGTGCCAACAGGGTCTGAGACAGGATGGTAATATCACTCAGAGGATAATTTTTCCGAAGATTATCCTCATGATGTAAATAAGGAGGCAACATGTTACCTGCAGCAAGATTGGGCGATTTAGCCTGCCATTGCGGCGTTGTGGAACTGGGTTCGTGCAACGTGTTTACCAATTGTATCCCGCAAACTTTTCTGGGAGCGCCGGTTTGTTGCGCTATACATGTTAAAAGTTGTATATGCACTGCATCCTGCACCGTTTTTGTCAATAATATTCCGGCTGCACGTGCCGGTGATTGTGGCGGCTGCGGTACAGTGGTATCAACCGGTTCATGTAACGTATTTATCGGACACTGATAATGCTGTTGCATTTTAACTGGCCGACCCGTAAAGGGTCGGTCAAACTGACAGAGCTGAACACCATCGATAATCCGGTGGCGATTAATGCGTTTACTGCGGATGTTACATTACATGCCGGTGAATCGCAGGATACCGATGTTTTGTTTTATTACACCAACACCGGTCCTGTTTTGCAGAATATCTGCCGGGAACTGGTCTGCGTGGTCAATAAACAGCAGGTCGCATTTGGTTCAAAAATCCGGCTGATATACGGTTCTGCCATTCAGATTGGTCATTTTTCACTGACCTTTGTCGCGGCGGAAAATAATCAGTCAGCATCAGTTATAGAAGCATTAACAGAACTGACACCGACAAAGGTTGATTTCACTAATCTTGAAATCAATGAAATATTACCGCAGGGTGCGGGATTTATTTCCATAGAATATGCCGCAGAAGAGAGCCGGAAAAGCGGTGATGAATTAAAAAAACTGGAAATAGAGTATAAAAAATTCCTGTTATGGGGAGAAATTGATTCCCCGCAGACTGAAAATCATGCAGTCACAGAAGAGGCAAAATTATCTGCCGCGGATGATGACGGCAGTTTTGATTCACTCTGTGAGCAGATAAAAGATCTGAATCTGACAGAGTGTATTTTTGAAACGTCGGCATTTATGGATCGTGTCTGGCGTGAATTGTCCACAATGGAAGAAGTTGATTTAACACAGGACGAGCATGAGGACTATGACATTCTGAGAATGCTGGCACCGAACGGAATTATTCCGTATGCAAAGGACTCTGTTTCCTCACTTGTTTCAAAGGAACTTTATAAATTAGGCTTAGATAGCCGTTTATAATCATTTAAGGATTTTGACATGGCCACAACACAAAAACTCTCCGATATTCTTGCCAACTCATCGCTGGATGAATTTTTTGATGACACTCTCAATAAGGTAAAACAGAAGCCGAACGACTTAGTTATTCGTGAGACTTTATTTAAATTGTGTTGCCTGAAAGGTTACTGGGAAAAGGCAATGGTTCAGCTGGAAACCTGGTCATTAATTGATGGTCAGGATGATGATCGTCAGCTTGAGTTGTATAAAAACCTGGTATTCAGTGAAATTCTGCGCGAAGAGATCCTGAAAGGAAAACGTGAGCCGATGACATTACAGCAGGAATTACCTGAATGGATGAAATCGGTCTGGGAAGCCAATAAATTACTGATTGAGAATAAGCCGGATAAATCGGAGGCACTGCGCTTACAGGCATTTGAAAATGCCCCGGCAGCCGGCGGCAACGGTGAGAAAATCGGTGATTTTGCCTGGATGGCAGATAATGACAGCCGTCTGGGGCCTATCTGTGAATTTATTGTCGCCGGCGGCTACCGCTGGATACCGTTTGCGGATATTGAAACTATCAATATTGTTAAACCGCGGGATTTACTGGATCTGGTTTGGATTCATGCCCAGGTTAAAGTAAAAAATGATATTTTTTACGGCTATATTCCGGCCCGTTATCCTGTCCGTGATACAGACAGTGACAAAATTAAGCTGGGTTTTGAAACACAATGGGAGCAGGTATCAGAATATTTCCTGACAGGGAAAGGCGGAAAAATGGTCATTACTGACCAGGGAGAATATCCGTTATCTGAACTGAATAAGGTTTCCATGACAATGGCCGGTGCTGAAACTGAACATGCAGGATAATAAAAAGCAATATATGCCTGCATTGCTTGACCGGCTGATTGATGATCATCCGAAAGAGCGGCGTGAGCCTGCCGATAAATTCTATTTCGATTCACGCAAAATGCGTGAGGTGATATTGCGTGATCTCCTGACGATTTTCAGTACTGAAAATACAGAAGGTGAATTACAGCGTTACAGCAAATCACCGGTTGTCGACTCAGTCATTAATTATGGTATTGCGCCGTTAACCGGCGTCTATGCCAGACAGCTGAGCTGGGAACAGGTTGAGGAGAAGTTGCGCCGGGCTATTCTGCGTTTTGAAAGCCGGGTTATTCCTGACTCTCTGATTATTACGCCGCTGGCGGGAAAAGATCAGTATGCGCAGTATGGCATTATTGTTTTTGAAATAAGAACACTGGTTTACTGGGATCCTTATCCGCTGGATCTGCGTATCAAAGGTTCTTATGATATGGAAACTCAGCAGGTTAGTCTGAATTACCGCTGAAATAAAAAGGAAGCGTCAGCTTCCTTTTTATTTTTCAATGCAGATCAGAGGCTTAAAAAATCCATACCAAACTGTGATGTCTCACGTTTTACAATATAACCGTTTGGTGTCATCACCAGTTTTCCGCCTTCATTGTTTTTATGCTGAGCAACAAAGAAATTCTCTATCTGAAGCAACTCATACCCCATTTCATCCTGTAATAAAGAAAAAAGGTGTTTATTTTTCTCTATGGTGGATTTCATATAGTCGCCCCATGTGGTGAAAATAATGTAAGGGTAACCGGATGCCTGTATCCATTTTCTGCCGCCTTTCAGAACCTCCAGTTCCAGGCCCTGGGCATCGATTTTAATCAGGCTGGCATGTGGCATATTCAGTGTATCCAGTGTATTGATTGTCCTTTTTTCTGTGGGAAATTCTGAGCCGCAGCGTTGCTCCAGGAAGATGGTTTTATCCAGGGATACGGCACCGAGATTATTGTCGGTATACGGATTCGGTACCGGGACATCGATTTCACCATCATAATCGCCAAGGGCGGAGTTAAAGGTATAACAGTTTTTCAGTTTATTCAGATAGATATTACCACAGAGCTGATTATAGACCTGACGCTGAGGCTCAAAGGAATAAACAATACCATTACGGTGCTGAAAATAATGGCCCACCGGGATTGTCCAGGAGCCGAGGTTGGCACCAATATCATAAATAACCGGTGCCGCCGAAAATTCCAGCAGGCGCTGACTGATATTGATTGAGGTTGCATTCCAGAGTTCTCCGCCGCGTAATACACCACTGATGTAATCGGGGCCGGAAGTCAGCAGGAACCGGTGGTCACCGCGGGTTGTACAGATTTCAAATTCAGATGATTTTTTATTTTCCATAATGTTATCGCCCGGATATTCAGAGGGTAATGAGATTCCTGTTCAGACATTTATTATTCAGAATGCTATCACTATATCAGAGAGAATAAAAATGGCTTACAGACGGCAGACGGATTATAAGATAAGTCCTGATAATGTTGCTTTTTAAAAATACACATTGTCTTTTATTTTCAGTATTATATTTCGTGGATATTCCTTATGGCGGTGCAGACTGATTTTTACTGCGGGTGGTCGTTATTTTTTATAATAAATGAAAATATAATTTTCATTCATGATGGTGTCGGGTTTTATATTTAAGAATAATCGGAATGTTCAAAGAGTAAAACATTATTCAATTCACGTTATATTGTCGGTAATATTAATACCATTCTTACTTGCAGATCGTTATTGTGAACCATCATCAGATATCCGGTATTTATCTCATTTTATGTTCATTTTTCATTTCCGGATAATGATGCAGGGTAATTTCTGAGTCAGGGATTAAGCAGAATTTATTGTTCTGAAATAGGTTCGGTGAGCACCTGCTTCATTTTATATACAGGAGTTATGTAATATGCCTATCGTTATCGGCGTTGTTGATAAAGCAACGCGCGTGACAAAAAAAGCAGTAACCTCAGTCAAGGACGGGGTTAATGTGCTGAAAGCCGTTCCGGGAGTGGATTATGTGCTGGTCGATAAGCAAACCGGAACAGCACCGCAGAAAGCGATTATGATCCGTGACGGTAATAACCTGAAGTTATTTCTGATGGGGGAAGAAGATCCATCGGTGGTCATTGAGGATTATTATCTGGTTCCCGGTCAGATTATCGGCGAAGCAGCGGATAAACAGGTGCATGACTACACGCCGCAATCTGCGGTGGAGCATGACAATATCGGCAGTATGGCAGATAAACAGGCGGCAGTTCAGCAGCCGGGTGAAAAATTGCTGGCACCGATTACCTGGGAATCATCCGGCCCGGGCTGGGAGTTGCTGACTTTCCTGGGGCTGGCTGTGGCCGGCGGGACTGCTGCGGCGATCGCCAAAAATAATCATTCAGATGATGATCATAAAAATAATGATTCATCCGCTGATAATAAAGATAACGGAAATACCGGCAACGGCAATGCCGGTACGGATGATAAGGGTAACAGTAACGCCGGAACCGAAAACAGCGGTAACGGTAACACGGGTAACGACGATAAAGGTAACAGCAATACCGGAACAGAGACCGGCGGTAACAATCACACCGGTGCGGATGAGCAGGATAACAATAATACCGGCACAAATGATAACGGTAATACTGCTGCGGATGATCAGAAGAATACCGATGCACCGGCTGATATTACCGCGATTGCCGCCATTGATGATGTTACGGATTCTGCCGGGGCTGATCCTGAAAACCTGTCAGCAATGACACCGGTATTAACCGGACATCTTGATAATGCACTGACGGAAGGCCAGGTGGTGGTCATCTCCCGTGATGGTCATGTGGCGGGGTATGCCACGGTGGAGAATGACGGTAAATGGATATTCAATGATACCTCCGGCGATTTTGAGCAGGGACAGACTTACCATTACACCGCACGTGTTGAAGGTAATGGTGTGAGCGGCGCGGAATCCGATCCGTTCAGCATTCACTATGACACCACCGGTCAGCACGAAGGAACAGTAATGCCTGCGCTGCCCGGGTCTGAAGATGCGGCAGCCCTGGCTGCCGCCGGGCTGCTCTCCGGTCATGACGGCTCCGTGAATCTGGACAAACTGCTGAGTCAGTTACCGGAGCAGGATACCCCGGCAGAACATAGTAATACGGCCGCCGCTGCACCGGACTATTTTCAGCCGTCAGCGGAATTTACAGCACATGATATGGTGAATCAGGATCTGACGTCATTAACAGAGGTGCAGACCACACTGTTCTGATTCGCAGAACAACAAACAGAACAGGCCGCCGGTCATCATGACCGGCGGCCTGTTCTATTATGCGGAGCGGGAAACGCCCGGTGATACGCCGCTATCAATGTGATAACCGGAATTATTAAATTGAGAAGGCAATCGATTGTTATGCCGTCCGGCCTGAAAAATGACATTTTACAGGTGTCATAAAAATGCGGCGGGTATCTCGTTTTCAGCGGAAAAATGCCTGAGAAAACCGGAAACCGGTCACGAAATACAGCATTTATGCTGACAGAAAATCGCGCTGGTCTGAATTTTGCTCAATCGTTTAAATGATGAACCGATACCCGGGCCGGGTTCGTCATCATAGTGAGACACCCTGACGCCAGGGGTCATTTTCCGAGATCTTCGAATCGAAGCCGGGGAGTCCCGGTTGTAAGGGAGTCTGTTTCATGAGCAATCATAGTGTGGATCAAGCACAGGAACCGGTTAAGCCCGTTATTGACGAAGTTGAAGAAATATTACCTGCGGGAAAACTGATGATGCTGGGATTACAGCATGTGCTGGTGATGTATGCCGGTGCAGTGGCGGTACCGCTGGTTATCGGTGACCGGCTGGGGCTGAGCAAGGAAGTGGTGACACTGCTTATCAGTTCGGATCTGTTTTGCTGTGGTATCGTAACACTGTTGCAGTGTATCGGTATCGGGAAATTTGCCGGTATCCGTCTTCCGGTGATTATGTCTGTGACGTTCGCGGCGGTGACGCCGATGCTGGCTATCGGTGCCAACCCGGATATCGGCCTGATGGGGATTTTCGGTGCCACCATTGCGGCGGGGGTGCTGACAACGCTGATTGTCCCGCTGATGGGAAAACTGATGCCGCTTTTCCCCAATATGGTCACCGGTATTGTGATCACCTCTATCGGACTGAGTATCATGCAGGTGGGAATTGACTGGGCAGCCGGGGGCAAAGGTAACCCGGAATATGGTCACCCGCTCTACCTCGGTATCTCATTTGCCGTTCTGCTGTCTATCCTGTTTATCACCAAATTCTGTAAGGGCTTTCTCTGCAATATCTCGGTATTACTGGGGATTATCTTTGGCTTTGTACTATCGCTGATGTGCAATGAGGTCAGTTTCGACGGCTATACGGATGCGCCCTGGTTTAAACTGGTTACCCCGATGGCACTGGGCACACCAACGTTTGAGCCTATCTCTATTATCACCCTCAGTGTGGTACTGCTGATTGTCTTTATTGAATCGATGGGGATGTTTCTGGCGCTCGGGGAAATTGTCGGCCGCCCGGTCGAAAAAGATGATATTGTGCGCGGGCTGCGGGTGGACGGAATCGGCACAATTATCGGCGGTCTGTTCAACAGTTTCCCGCATACCTCATTTTCCCAGAATGTCGGGCTGGTGGGTGTGACAAAAGTCCACAGCCGCTGGGTGTGTGTGGTCTCCGGATTTATCCTGATTATCTTTGGTCTGCTGCCGAAAATGGCGGTGGTGATCGCCTCTATTCCGCAGTTTGTGCTCGGCGGTGCGGGGCTGGTGATGTTCGGCATGGTGCTGGCGACGGGGATCCGCATTCTGTCCCGTGTTGATTACAGCGGCAATAATTACAATCTCTATATTGTGGCGATAAGCCTGGGGGTCGGGCTGACGCCGACACTCTCCGGTAATTTCTTTGCCAAATTGCCGATGTTCTTACAGCCGCTGCTGCACAGCGGGATCCTGCTGGCCACTGTCAGTGCAGTGATCCTCAATCTGTTTTTTAACGGTTATCATCCGAAAAAGGAAAGTCCGGCAACGTGATATGAATCACTAAGCATAACCCGAAGTGGTGATTGACACCGATGCAGAAAAGCATCGGTGTTTTTTTATGGACGGGCGTATACTGAATTATTAGTAAGCACAACTATTGTAACCTAAATAATATCAGTAGGGCCGTACTATGAGTGGAATCATCACGGAGCATGAACCTTTCGGCACATTACTGGGCTATGCGCCCGGCGGTGTGGCTATCTATTCCTCTGACTACGATACCATCACGGACGCAGAGAAAGAGGATGATATTTCCTTCCGCAGTTATATCGGAAATGAATATATGGGATACAAATGGCAGTGTGTGGAATTTGCCCGCCGCTTCCTGTACCTCAATTACGGTGTGGTGTTTACCGATGTCGGGATGGCGTACGAGATTTTTTCCCTGCGTTTTCTGCGTCATGTGGTGGATGACAGCATTTTGCCGCTGCGGGCGTTTAAAAATGGCTGTCAGCAGGCACCGGTAGCCGGGGCATTGCTTATCTGGCAGGAGGGAGGAGAGTTTAAACGCACCGGTCATGTGGCGGTGATAACCCAGGTGTGTGCGGATAAAGTCCGGATTGTGGAACAGAATGTCATTCACCATAAACTGCCGCGCGGTCAGCAATGGACCCGTGAGCTGCCGATGCATGTCAAAGACGGTTATTACACCCTGTCAGATACGTTCCCGGATACGCAGATCCTCGGCTGGATGATCCAGACAATTGATGATGAGTATGCCTGGACCGAACCGGCGGTGAACCCGGCGCTGATGACACTGCATGCCGCCCGCCTGGACGAGAAAGCCGACTTCACCGGAAAATGGCTGGATGAGTCGGATCCGATGGAAAAAGCCTATGTCAAAGCGAATCACGGTCACAATCTGAATGCGGATCCGCACGAGTATTTCACCATTTCGGAAACCGCCGAAAATGCCCTGATGCAGGCGACCAACGAAGTTCATCTGATGTATCTGCACGCCACCGAAAAAGTGCTGAAAGATGATAATCTGCTGAAATTATTCAATATCCCGGAAATCCTCTGGCCGAGACTGCGGCTCTCCTGGCAGAACCGCCGTCACGATATGGTGACCGGCAGACTGGATTTCTGCATGGATGAGCGCGGGCTGAAGGTGTATGAATACAATGCGGATTCTGCTTCCTGCCATGCGGAAACCGGGCGGATTATTGAAAAATGGGCGAAACAGGGCGGTCTGACCGAAGGCCGGGATCCGGGGGAACGCCTGTCAGACATGCTGGCGGATATCTGGAAACATACCTCAGCCAAGCCGTTTATCCATATTATGCAGGATAAAGACAGCGAAGAAGATTACCACGCCCTCAATATGGCGCAGGCCATTACGGCGGCAGGGTACGGATACCGGATCATTCACGGGCTGGATGAACTGAGCTGGAATGAAAGCGGACAGGTCATCGACGGCGAAGGGCGTGTGCTCAAATGTGTCTGGAAAACCTGGGCGTGGGAAACGGCGCTGGAACAACTGCGTCAGGAAAGCGAAAGCGACCGGACATACTCCGCGCTGCCTATCCGTACCGGTCATCCGCGCCATGAAAATGATGTGCGGCTGATTGATGTGCTGCTGCGCCCGGAAATCCGGGTATTTGAACCACTGTGGACGGTGATCCCCGGCAACAAAGCGATTCTGCCGATCCTGTGGTCGCTGTTCCCGCATCATCCTTATCTGCTGGATACGGAATTTCAACTCAGCGACGAACTGCGCCGGACCGGTTATGCGGTTAAGCCGATTGCCGGACGCTGCGGCAGCAATATCGGGCTGGTGGATCACCGCGATGAAGTGCTGGATGAAACCTGCGGTCGTTTCGGTGAGCAGGAAAATGTCTATCAGCAGCTCTGGTGTTTACCGAAAGTGGCAGGCCGCTATATCCAGATGTGCGCCTTTACGGTCGGTGGTCACTACGGTGGTGTCTGTCTGCGTTCAGACCCGTCATTGGTTATCAAAAAAGAGAGTGATATTGAACCGCTGAGGGTGCTGGAGGATAAGGACTTTCTGGCAGAGAACTGATTTTTTACAGTGATACTTTTCCGGGCAGCCCCGTATTCGCCGGTGGCTGCCCGTTTTTATATCCTTTTGATCTGATTTATATTTCCTTTCTTTCCGCGAACGCACTCCTTTCCCGTATAAAAATCAGGGTTAAAAAACAGTGGTCAACCGCAATAAAAATCATTATTGTTATATTATAACATAACAAAATGAGGCAACCATGAAACCCGATATTCATCCGGATTACCGGACTGTCATCTTCCACGACACCGCCGCAGACGTGTATTTCAAAGTCGGATCCACCATCAGAACAGAAAGAACCATTGAGTTTGAAGGGCAGACGTATCCTTATGTCACTCTGGATGTCTCATCTCATTCTCACCCGTTCTATACCGGCAAACAGAAAACACACTCTCAGGAAGGGAATGTGGCCCGTTTTACCAAGCGCTTCGGGCGTTTTGTCCATTAAAAGAAGAGGAAAAACCGATGCAGGTATTAAGTTCACTGAAAAGTGCGAAACAGCGCCATCCGGACTGCAAAATTGTCCGCCGTCGCGGTCGTATCTATGTGATTTGTAAGTCCAATCCGCGTTTTAAAGCCGTACAGGGGTGATTATGACAGCTAAATCAGTTCTCCCGTTACTGTTGCTGGCGGGATTATTCAGCGGTGCGGCGGCGGCACACGGACACCATCACGACAAACCGCAGACAGAAGCACAGCGCAAGGCCGCAGAAGGGATTTTTGCGGATAAGGATGTCAAAGACCGGCAGCTGAGTGACTGGGACGGAGTCTGGCAGTCGGTTGCGCCTTATCTGGCCAGCGGCGAGCTGGATCCGGTGATGCAGGCGAAAGCTGCGAAGAATGGCGATAAAACGGCAGAAGAGTATCGTGCGTATTATACAAAGGGATATAAAACCGATGTGGATATGATTGGTATTGAAAATAATATCATCGAATTCCATCGCGGGGATAAGGTGGATCAGTGTGAGTATCAGTATGCCGGTTACCGGATCCTGAATTACACCTCCGGCAAGAAAGGGGCGCGTTATCTGTTTGAGTGCAAAGATAAAAACAGTCATGCACCGAAATATATCCAGTTCAGCGACCATATCATTGCGCCGGAAAAAGCCGGTCATTTCCACCTGTATATGGGCAATGAATCCCAGGAGGCTCTGCTGACTCAACTGGACAACTGGCCGACGTATTACCCTTATACGATGAGCGGAAAAGATATTGTTCACGACATGCTGCACCACTGACAGCAAAGCGGCACAGCACTATAAAACCGACAGCACGGAAACAATCTCTGTTTCCGGGTTGTTCTGTTATTTCATTAACAGATTAATATAAAACTTGATTAATCGTGTCAGTTCAAAATAAAATAAGAATAAGCGATTCAGCTAATCAGTTTAAACAGCGTTACCACAATAAACACCCGATGTTTTCTGGTTTTATTCCGGACTGATTTATTTGATATCAATCACAGTATGTATGTAACGATAAAACACATATTTCAATATTGTTCTTCTAAGATCATGAAAACAAACACATGTTTGCTGATATGACAACCAATGCATAACAGGTTGATAGATATGAAAATTATTTTTAATTAAATTCTCTATTTTTGAAGGTTATTATTTTGTTTTTTTTATTTTATTTTTGAAGATATAAAAAACATGATCGCCTTCCGGTTTTTTTGCTGAAAACCCATACCCTGCATTTTACGATCATGACTCAAATTCCGGTGAAATCTTTATTTCAGCGCTTTACTTTGTCGCGGGCAAAAAATAAAACAAGCACATGTTTAATAACTAACAAGTGTCCGCTTATGACCAGTCGAGAAAAACAAATCCTTCAGATCCTCCGGCGTGACCCGCTCATTCCGCAGCAGGAACTGGCCGGCGTATTAGGTATCAGCCGCTCTGCGGTGGCCGGACATATTATGAATCTGATGAATAAAGGCTACATCAAGGGTAAAGGATACATCCTCTCTGAGCACCGCTATGTGGTGACTGTCGGCTCAGCTAATATGGATGTTTGTGGTTATTCTGACCTGAATCTGGTGTATGAAGATTCTAATCCCGGTCACATTAAATGTTCACCCGGCGGGGTCGGGCGCAATATCGCTCAGAATATTGCCCTGCTGGGCTGCGAATCTCATTTTATCTCTGTTATCGGTGATGATTTCTACGGTAATACCCTGTACGAACAGGCAAAACTGGCAGGTGTGAATGTCAGTAATCTGCATCGTCTGCACGGGGAAACCACGTCAACCTATCTGTCACTGCTGGATCCGCAGGGTGAAATGATCACCGCCATCAATGATATGCGCATCCTGGAAAAACTGACCCCGGCGCTGCTGGCAACCTCCCGCGATCTGATCCGGCACGCCGGTGTGCTGGTGGCGGACTGCAATCTCTCAGAAGGTGCGCTGGAGTGGCTGTTTACCAATGCGGGCAATGTCCCGGTCTTTGTCGATACCGTTTCCGCGTTCAAAGCAAACAAAATCAAGCCGTGGCTCAGCCATATCCACACCCTGAAACCGAACCGCTTTGAGGCGGAAATTCTCACCGGTATCAAAGTAGATAATAAACAGGATGTGGTGCGTGCCGCCAATGCTCTGCATGAGCAGGGTGTGCAGCGCATTGCCCTGAGTATGGGCGGTGAAGGCGTTTATTACAGCGAGGCGGGCGGTGAAAACGGCTGGTCGAAGCCGTTCAGTGTCCACATTGTCAATGTGACCGGTGCCGGTGACGCCATGATGGCAGGTCTCGCCCGCTGCTGGCTCGAAGGCGAGCCGCTGTCACAGAGTATCCGTTTTTCCCAGGGCTGCTCCGCCCTGACGCTCGCCAGCGAGCTGACAAATAATCCCGGTCTGTCAAAAGACAGTGTTCACAAACTAATGGAATCACAAGCATGAAAACTCAACAACTGAACGCAGAATATCTGGACATTTCCCCTGAGGTTGCACAGGCGCTCGCGGAGAAAAAGCCGGTTGTGGCACTGGAATCCACCATTATTTCTCACGGCATGCCGTATCCGGACAACGTGAAAATGGCACTGGAAGTGGAACAGCGTATCCGCGACAACGGTGCGATCCCGGCGACGATTGCGGTGATTAACGGCCGTATGAAAGCAGGTCTGTCTCATGACGAAATTGAGATGCTCGGCAAAGAAGGCCACAAGGTGATGAAAGTGAGCCGCCGTGACCTGCCGTTTGTGATCGCCCAGGGCATCCACGGTGCGACGACCGTTGCCTCCACCATGATTATCGCGGAAATGGCCGGGATTGCTGTTTTTGCCACCGGCGGGATCGGCGGGGTGCATCGCGGTGCGGAACACACCTTTGATATCTCAGCGGATTTACAGGAACTGGCACAAACCAATGTCGCGGTTGTTTGCGCGGGTGCCAAATCTATCCTGGATCTGGGGCTGACCACAGAATATCTGGAAACCTACGGCGTACCGGTTGTCGGCTATCAGACGGATAAATTACCGGCATTCTTCTGCCGTGAAAGCGAATTTCCGGTCACCATCCGCATGGAAACCCCGGAAACTGTGGCAAAAGCATTGCACGCCAAGTGGGCGACCGGCCTGAACGGCGGCATGGTCATTGCCAACCCGATCCCGCATGAGTTTGCCATGCCGGAAGAAACCATCAACAGCGCGATCGCACAGGCAGTACGCGAAGCGGATGAGCAGGGCATTAACGGCAAAGCAAGCACACCGTTCCTGCTGGCCCGTGTGGCAGAGCTGACCGGCGGTAACAGTGTGAATTCTAACATTGAGCTGGTGTTCAATAACGCGAAACTGGCTGCCCGTATCGCCTCCGCTTATCAGCAACTGTAAGCGGCTGACCGGTAACCGGTCATAACAACAAATGAAATACCTGACCCGGTAAGGTGCTGATCTCACAATCAGCCTTTACCGGGCATTGCAGCATACAACTGATGAGTATAATAACCACGGGGCCGGATTATGGATTTATTACGGAGTTTGGCGGGGATCGGCGTCTTATTACTGATAGCATTTCTCTTTTCGGTGAATAAGCGGAAAATCAGTCTGCGCACTGTCGGCGCGGCACTGCTGTTACAGGTGGCACTCGGTGCCATCATGCTGTATATCCCGGCGGGGAAATGGTTTATTCAGACCATCGCGTCGGGCGTGAACAACGTTATTGCCTACAGTGACGCGGGCAGCGCCTTCATTTTCGGCAGCCTGGTCGGCCCGAAAATGGATGTGTTATTTGACGGCGCCGGGTTTATCTTCGCATTCCGCGTCTTACCGGCCATTATCTTTATTACTTCTCTGATCGCGATTTTGTATTACCTCGGCATTATGCGCTGGGTGATCAACATTCTGGCGTATGTCTTCCAGAAGACCATGAAAATCAGCAAGATCGAATCCTTTGCGGCAGTAACTACCATTTTCCTCGGTCAGAATGAGTTACCGGCGGTACTGAAACCCTTTGTCAGCAGGATGAATAACAATGAATTATTCACCGTGATTTGCAGCGGCATGGCTTCCATTGCCGGATCAATGCTGGTGGGTTACGCCGGGCTGGGCGTACCGATTGAATATCTGCTGGCGGCATCCCTGATGGCAATTCCGGGCGGGATCCTGTTTGCACGGATGTTAAGCCCGGCGACACAGGAGTCCACCGTGGAATTCACCGAAATCTCTTTCAGTGAAAAACGCCCTGCCAGTATTATTGAGGCGGCAGCGGGCGGGGCAATGCTCGGGCTGAAAATTGCCGTCGGTGTGGCAACGGTGGTGCTGGCGTTTGTGGCCCTGATTGCCCTGATTAACGGGTTGATTGGCGGCCTCGGCGGCGTGATGGGGTTTGAGGGGGTCAGCCTGCAAAGTCTGTTCGGCTATATTTTCTCACCGCTGGCGTATCTGATGGGGGTGAGCAGTGAGCATATTGCGCTGGCGGGCAGCCTGATCGGCGAAAAACTGGCGATCAACGAGTTCGTGGCCTATGTGGATTTCTCCCCGCATTTACACGACGGCACGCTGGATGCCAAAACGATTGCGGTGATCTCTTTTGCCTTATGCGGTTTTGCCAACTTCGGTTCGATTGCGGTGGTGGTCGGGGCGTTCAGCGCGGTTGCACCGGAGCGGGCATCGGATATCGCCCGTGTGGGTGTCCGCGCACTGTTGGCAGCGACCTTATCCAACCTGATGAGTGCCACTATTGCCGGATTGTTTATCGGCCTGGCCGTGGCACCGGGTGTCTGACCGGTTCAGATGAATGTCCGGTATTTACAGCCGCTTCCTTATAAAGGACGCGGCTGTTACCAGCTGATACGATTCAATTTTTTTTATTCCGCTTAAGACCGCGTCAGGTCAAAAAAACAAATCCCGCACCCCGTTAAAGTAAAAAAAATCCGGTAGCCCTGTTGCGCGTGTGTTATTGCCTTCCTGCATCCGCAGAATTTGACCCGCCCCGCAAAATGACCATAAAACAGACTAAGAAAGGCCGGATGTGCCCGGTTATTGCATGGTTACCAATACTGAAAACTGGAAAGCGATAGGTGAACATGAACAAATGTATAGTTGCGGACAGCCGGAAATGCATCGGATGTCACGCCTGTGAAATTGCCTGCGTTGTCGCGCATAATGATCACCACTGGCCACATGACAGCCGTGATTACGCTCCCCGTATCCGCGTCATGTTCAAAGAGAATGACAGCCTTGCTGTCACCTGCCGTCAGTGTGAAGACGCCCCTTGTGCCGCCGCCTGTCCGGTGGATGCCCTGTATATGGCGGACAATATTGTCAAACTAAATCAGGAAAAATGTGTCGGCTGTAAAAGCTGTGTGCTGGTCTGTCCGTTCGGGGCGATGGAAATGGTGATGACGTTCGATCACTCGCACGAACTGGCGCAGAAATGCGATTTATGTGATACCACCGGCGGGTCACCCGCGTGTGTGGCTAACTGCCCGACCAGCGCACTCAGCATCCTGGATGAACATAAACTGGTGATCCTGCGCAATGACCGCCTGATGCGGGCAGCCACCGGCGCATACAATCAGGCGCGTCAGTCGGAAATCCGTTTTGAGATCCTCAAACGTCCGCCGCGTGAAGGAACACAGAAACAGAGTGCGGCACTGCGTAAAAATCATTTCGGCGAAATTTATATCGGGCTGAATGAACAGTGTGCCGGTTATGAAAGTGAGCGCTGTCTGTACTGCTCACAAAAAGCGATGTGTAACCTGTCATGCCCGCTGCACAACTCTATTCCGGATTTTGTCCGTCTGGTGCGCGAAGGCAAAATTATTGAGGCGGCGGAGCTGAGCAACTCGACCAGTTCACTGCCGGAAATCTGCGGCCGTGTCTGCCCGCAGGACAGATTGTGCGAAAGCCGCTGTACGCTGCGTAACCACGGCGGCGCGGTCACTGTCGGGAATATTGAACGCTATATCACGGATACCGCTTTTGAGATGGGCTGGCGTCCGTCGGTAGCGGAGGATGTGGTTCCGCGCCCGGAACGTGTCGCGATTATCGGTGCCGGGCCAGCCGGACTGGGATGTGCGGATGTGCTGACCCGTGCCGGAGTGAAAGCGGAAGTGTTTGAGCGCCATCCTGAAATCGGAGGCCTGCTGACCTTCGGGATCCCGCCGTTCAAGCTGGACAAGCAGCTGATGGCACAGCGGCGGCAGATTTTCACGGATATGGGGATCACCTTCCGTCTGAACTGTGAGGTCGGTAAAGATATCCCGTTCAGCCGTCTGATGAGCGAGTATGATGCAGTACTGCTGGGAGTCGGCACCTACGGCATGATGAAAGCCGGGCTGGAGCATGAGGATTCCCCGGGCGTGGTGCAGGCACTGCCGTTCCTGATCGCCAGTACCCGTGAGGTGATGGGGCTGCCGGTGGCGGATGAATACCCGTGGATTGATGTGGAAGGGAAAAAAGTGGTGGTACTCGGCGGCGGTGATACCGCAATGGACTGTGTCCGTACTGCTGTCCGCCGTGGTGCTGAGAGTGTTATCTGCGCCTACCGCCGTGATGAGGCGAGTATGCCGGGCTCGAAGAAAGAGGTGATCAACGCCCGTGAAGAGGGGGTGGAATTCCTCTATAACGTGCAGCCGCAGTTTATTGACCGCACTGAACAGGGGGCGGTCAGCGGTATCGGGCTTATCCGTACGCAACTCGGTGAACCGGGGCCGGATGGCCGCCGCCGTCCGAAACCGGTGGAAGGGTCTGAATTTATCCTTGATGCGGATGTGCTGATTATGGCGTTCGGTTTTCAGTCGCATCCGATGCCGTGGCTCAGCGGTTATAATGTCCAGCTGGATAAATGGGGACAGATTAAAACCGGCGGTAATGGTCGCATGAGTAATCAGACCACCAACCCGAAAATCTTTGCTTCCGGTGATGCGGTACACGGCGCGGATCTGGTGGTCACCGCTATGGCTGCCGGTCGTCAGGCCGCCCGCGAGATGCTGAGTATGTTCGATGAACAGGCACAGTCACCACAGGTTATGGTCAGTAACGCATAACAGAGAGCCGTAAAAACAAAACCGCGATAATTATTATCGCGGTTTCAGACCGTTGACGAACCCCGCTTTTCTACGCGGGGTTTTCTTTTATGAGCGACCGAAGGTCGCGATCGCGATATTT
>DVQE01000008.1:0-89689 GCA_018239585.1 Pyrrhopyge papius papius | reverse complement strand
TCCCGTGCCCGTATCCTGGATGCAGACTTCGCGGTAGAAGTATCTAACATGAGCCGTGCGAACATCCTGCAGTCAGCGGGTACTACTGTTCTGGCACAGGCAAACCAGGTTCCGCAGAACGTTCTGACTCTGCTGCGTTAATCTCTTCTGATATAAATAAGCCAGGCATCGTATTATGCCTGGCTTTTTTATGTACTCAGAGATGGATCCATATGCATCAGGGAATTTTTTGTCTGAGTAAAATCTTCTGGCTCTGGAAATAAAAACTCATAAGGAACATCAAATATATTTATTATCTTAAATACAATGCTGACATCTATTTTATTTATTCCCTGCTCATACCGTGATATCTGTTGCGAGGATATTCCCAGCCGGTCTGCTAAGTTTCTTGTGGTCATACCGTTGCGGCACCTTTAACTGCGGATATTCTGACCTGTAATAAGATTAATATCTTTCACAATGCCCCTGGTGAACACAAATTGAGAGTAATCCACGCTGTATGACATGACAGACAAAATAATCAAAAATTCATCAGTGATTATTTGATTTAACTTAAAAATTTACTTACAGCCATTGTTAGGATGAAATTATGGACATTATTACTGAAATTATTTTTCGTATCATTGCGTTCATGGCTGAACTTGTTTATACAGCTCTTCGTTTTTTGGGATTTAGAATTGCTATCTTAGGGACTGGTTTTTTCCTTCTCCATATGTTCAGTTATCAACCTATCTTCATCGCAATGTTTGTAGCTGTAGTTTGCGTGTTATACGCACCTTTTGTGTATAAGCTGGTGAAAAAAAAGTAATGGTAATTAATTATTTTATACACTCCGTTTTGATGTAGTCCTGCAGATACAGGATCTGATTTAAGTTCTCAACCATCATGTCTCTGAGATGCCAATCATTACGCCGCTGAATTCCGCTAATACTTCCCATGACTCCGCGTCCCCGCTACGGGAAAACCACCAGTCAATGAGCCTTATCGTTCCGACACTCAGCAGGCCGCACATAATGGCTTCACCCAATGATTGCCCCCTGCGCGTTCCCATCCTCCGTTCCCGGATATAAGCCATTGCCGCCGAAAAGGAAAAACCGCCAATAAACGGGAGTGCATTTTGCAGCCAGCGAAATATCTGCTTCCACCAATCAATTTTGTCTGACATACGCATACTCACCCCCTGCGGCATTGTTCGGATAATCCCACCAGCAGCGGGAAAGAAAAAGGCCGCCAAGGCGACCTGTGATTAATGATAGATTTATTATATTAGTCGCGACTTGATCCGACATTGGAATCAAGAGCTAATTACCTTATCCCAACCCAAAATTATAGGGACGATGAAAGATTGCAACTTTTTTACGTACTCCCGCCTGTAGTTCCTCACGGTATTTCTTCCAATAATCTTGAGCCGCATGCTCATTGCTCTGTTTCGGAGAGCAAACAGAACGAAGTTCACATGTTGCAAAATTTACCCACGGAGACTCTCCCCACCAAAGAGAATCCGCGTCAAAACCTGCCAATGCAAATAAAGGATCATTATCACCATCAACCTGTGCAGGATGAGTTGGACTGTTGAATAGGGCGGAGCGATAAGCAGGGTTAGGTATGAATGGACCAATTTCTGAAGTTGAACGGCGCCATCCCAATATTTGGTCATACCGAATCTGTCGCATCGCTGCATACTCAAGTTCCCACGGATGTGGAGAGTGAACCCGAAGTACGTCATTAACAGGAATAAAATTTGCACTGCTTGCGATATAATACACATATCCATTATGATTTAAATTATCATTAACCCACCGCCGGGCAAGGCCCAATGACGTGGTTGTTCCGACATAACCAGACGCATTATGAGATGTTCCTGTATTAATGCCCTGCGCATGTCTATACAGGCTGGTATCCAGATCTTCATCAGAGGGCGTTTCCAAATTCACTCCCCGAGCGAATAGTCCCCCCATTCGCGCGGCATCCTCAGGAGTAGTCATGTCTGCCCTATATACTACTTTCACGACATTAGGAAAGTTAGGTTCATCGGGTAAAGGTGTCATATTTAACGGATATGCCAATGATAATGATGACGCGGCGAGGCTAATAAATGCAGTTATAGCATATGCTGCTTTTTTCATGTACATATTTCATCCATCCTTAAAATCCTTTCGGGTTACTTCTTTAATATCATCAGGTATGATGCCGCAATTCTGATGACATTTATTACCTTGCATCAAAACCAAGAAATTACTCTATAAAAATTTAAATTTTCACATTAGTAATTTTCCATTCATTGGCATAATAGGTGTAGTTAACACATACCTCTGAATGTATCAAATATGCTGTATTCAGCATACTGGCCAAATAGTTATTTCCAGCAGTGAAACTCCAGTCATTACTGCCGTTAATATTTTTACCTGAAGAATCAACAAGTCTGAATCTATAAGATGAATTTTCTATTTTTACACTTTTAACATATGCACCACAAGATGACGCTGTAGTATTTCTTTCAGAATCAGTGTTATTTGCATATGAAGAAAGAGGGGAAATACTCATAATAGCAAAAATAACCGGGATGAATTTCATAATTAAAAAACCTTTATTTGATTGATGTGTTTTAGTGTCAGCTAAGCCAATGATATTTAATCAATTGTATTTATAGACGTTATTTCCTTAAAGCCATTCTTGATATTATAATCAACATGCAAGGGTATTTTTGCAGTATAACCCATTGAAATAAAACCAAAGTTATCAACGCTGAATTTAATAAAATTATTTAATTCTGAACCCATCATGCTCCCATCGGCTTTAACTAAAGTCAAAAACATAAGTCCGGAATTACCTCCGGCCGTTTCATAAGAGAATTCCTTAATATAAACATCATCAAAACTTTGAGCATGTATTGAACCAATGCTACATAAAGCCAATACACCAGCAATTAATTTTTTATACATAATTTTTCCTTTATATTTTGAGAGGAAAACCGTTGGAAACTAAACGCTTCCAAGCAATTATTAACAATAATTTAACCTACTGTCAACGCCTCATTTCCCTTAAGTTATTTTATTATCATGCGATTAACTCATATTCGGACATTTTTATGTATCAGTATCTATTATGTGTAAATGGCAATACTGAATATTCTGATTCCATGATAGAGTTAAGTCATATTGATGTATTACAGGTAATGAAAACTCAACGCATTAACTGGGCTGTGTTCTTGAGAGAGAGAATGCGCTAAATATATAAGCGCACCAGTGCTGTATCGAGCTACAGAGGGGCATAACAAACATACAAAGTGTTACAGGTATAAAAAAACCGCAAATACGCTGAGGAATCCCCGGTAATGAGCGGGTAATAAAAGACAGGTGTGGTGTTTTATGATCTACTGATTATCAAATGAATTCAATGAGATTGACTCCATGCCTGCCCGTCATATACGTCAGAATTTTTTCCATGATGCTGCACCGGATTGAACTGTAAGCGGAAAACATACCGTTTTGTAAAAAGCCCCGCACTTTTACGGGGCTTCACAGGCTGTCAGCATAATGCGTTTATTTTTCAGTCAAACACATTATTAATTATTTCTGCCACTATCGCTGTACTTAAAGCAATAAGGACTAAATCGTTACCGGCAATCTGCCATTCGTATCCCGGATAATACGGTAACTGATTGAGCATAACAGCAGGAACTGCTTTTTTTGCAATACCCGGCGGCAGTGGTTTCCCTCTGGCCAGATTTTTCGCTATTCCCGGCGGCAATGAACTATACCCTGTCAGCCCGCTTCCCAGTGCCAGTTTCCGCGCATCTCCGTAAGTCAGTGTCAGCGATATCCCGTTGCCGGAATCCGAAAACTCCCTGCTCTCTTTTCCGTTGCCTTTATGTCCTTGTTTTTTGGACTGTCCGTGAGGATTGCCATGCCCTTTGCCGTTTCCCGGGTCAGCATACGATAAGACCGGCACCGCTAAAAGCCCGGTGATAAGCAATACTGCGTTACATACCTGTGTCAATCTGCGCATAACACAACCTCTGCGTATTAATACTGATAATGAGCGTGGATCATTCCGAAAAATTACGCAATAGGATATCCGGACAACATGATTCGCCACCGCACTGAAAATTGGTTATCATCCCCTTCCACTTTTTATCCGGATAGCCCGATGTCTGACATTACCGATACCTTTATCGCTCCGCCGTGCCCTGAGCAGATTGATATTCTGTATCAGGATGAACACCTGCTGCTGATTAATAAACCGGCCGGGCTTCTCAGTCTTTCGGGAAAAAATCCGCAAAATCTGGATTCTGTGCATTACCGGCTGGTACAGCTGTTTCCCGGCTGCACACTGGTACACCGGCTGGATTTCGGTACCTCCGGGCTGCTGGTGGTGGCCTGCAACAAAGTGATCAATGTCGCACTTTGTCGTCAGTTCAGTCAGCGTACAGTGCAGAAAGGTTACAGTGCCCTGTTGTGCGGGCATCTGAATGAGAATGAAGGAATCATTGATGCGGCGATTGCCAAAGATCCGGCACTGTTTCCGCGCATGACGCTATGTGCTGTCCGGGGAAAACCGGCCCGTTCACACTATCAGGTGACTGAGCGCTTTTATTATGAAACTGAAGACGGACTCTCTCTGCCGGTCACGCGGGTGGCACTGACACCGGAAACCGGCCGCACGCATCAGCTCCGCATTCATTGTCAGTATCTGGGCCATCCGATTTTAGGGTGTGATCTCTATGGGGGAAAACTATTGCCGGGTACTGAAAATATTCCGCGGCTGATGCTGCATGCCGGGGAGCTGAATTTTGTGCATCCGGTCAGCGGCGAACCGATCAATGCCCGCAGTCCCTGCCCGTTCTGAACAGAGGAAGCAGGCAGATTCAGATCACCACATTAAATCATCCGGGATTTTAAAATCAGCATACGGATCGTCTTCGTCCGCTTCGTCCTGTGCAAGCGCATTATTTAACACAATGCTTTCCGCATCACGCTGTGTGATTTTATCCGCAACAACCGCCGGGATAATGGCATATTCACTCACACTGCTGTTTTCCGTGCTTAACCGTGCAATTGCCAGGCGCCCGCTGATCAGCTGAGACTGTGTGGTTTTGTCCACGGCAATGCTTTTAATCACGTTGTTGTCGGTGAAATTAAAATCAATATTGCCTTTTGAAATAATAATCCGGTTCATTTCAATCAGCTGTTTCACCTGAGCTTTATATTCCCGGGATAAAACAGCCTGTTTTTGCTGCTCACTCAGCTGTTTATCACGCTCAAGCTGCGCTTTTTTATTCTCTTCCACCGCTTCTCTGGCTTCACGGGCCTGAACACGCGATTTTTTTGCTGTTCTGCGGACTTTGTCCATTTTTTTGCTGGTCACCAGTCCGGCTTTCAGCATCTGCTCTTGTAATGTGAGTTTTGTCATTGTCTTTTCTGAATCAGTTTAATATTGCAGGTAATTATACCGGTAATTTTCAGGATTGTATCCGGTACGTCAGGCCAGCTGCATTTTCAGCCAGTAACCCTGCTGGCACAGACTGAAAAATTCTTTGTGCTGCGGAGAAACCGTTTTCGCATTATCCCCGGTGACAGACCAGACAATCCACTGCTCCGGACACTGTTCATCTCCGGTCCGTACGGCAGTTTCAATCTCCTCACGGCACATCAGCTCAATACCATCGCGGAACTGCCATTTGCGGACCCGCCGGATCACTTCGGAAAGTTCATCTTTCTGATAATGGTCACAAATCGCATTGCAATCAGTATGGTTTTGTATCGCGCGGGAAATATAGTCTGCCAGCATCATGAACATTCTTGTACTTTTGTCATAGCGCAGATTGTAAAGGGTCTGCTGCCGGTTGACAAACGGCGGCCGCTGTCACGCTTTTTGTAAAATGGTTAAACCTGCGCGGATTTCAGCCGGTAAACCCGTTATAGTTAAGATTCCGCAGTCATACGGGGAAGACAGAATGAAACGCTATTATAACTGGATCTGCCGCCATAAGCTGTACACCCTGCTTATCGCCTTTATTGTGACGGATATCATTCTGTGGGCAATTTTATCTTTCACGATGTGAATAACATCATCCCCGGTATTTCACGCTGTTTTTTATGACAAAACTTGTTAAGATAATTCGCAGAATAATAACAGTAACCCGTCTGTGATGAGGTTACTGATTTAACCTTAACAAGGAGAATGCAATGTCGTTTGAATTACCTGCACTGCCTTATGCAAAAAATGCATTAGCGCCCTATATTTCTGAAGAAACACTGGAATACCACTACGGCAAACACCACAACACTTATGTGGTTAATCTGAATAACCTGATCAAAGGCACCGCGTTTGAAGGTAAATCACTGGAAGAGATTATCAAAACCTCTGATGCCGGTATCTTCAATAACGCCGCCCAGGTCTGGAACCACACGTTCTACTGGCACTGCCTGGCACCAAACGCCGGTGGCGAGCCAACCGGTAAAATTGCTGATGCGATTAACAACGCGTTCGGTTCATTTGCCGAATTTAAACAGCAGTTTACCGATGCCGCAATCAAAAACTTCGGTTCCGGCTGGACATGGCTGGTGAAAAAAGCAGACGGCAGCCTGGCTATCGTCAATACCTCTAACGCGGCAACCCCGGTCAGCGGTAACGACAAAGCCATCTTAACCGTCGATGTCTGGGAACACGCTTATTATATCGACTACCGTAATGCCCGTCCTAAATACCTGGAAAACTTCTGGGCATTAGTGAACTGGAAATTTGCGGAAGAGAACCTGGCGTAATCCGTAAAAATACTGTTGACCAAGAAAGGGCGGAATTTTCCGCCCTTTTGTATTGATGGGGGTGTATCAGAAAAGCATTGTTGCAAATAATACGATCATAACCAGTGCCGCAACTGCGGTTGACAAACCATATTTCAGATCTGTATCCATTCCTATCTCCAAAATAGCTGCTTAATGACCAATGATGATTACCTGACATCCTGAATCATCAAAATAATTAAAACGGATGGTCTGACCGGAAAATCCGGATAGCTGACCATATCAATAACCATAGCACAGGTAATATTTTTTACTTTTGACCCGGATCAGACAACAATGCCTGTTTTTACAGAAATTTTTCTATTGTTACCGCATAATGGCACTATAATAGCAATCGATTAACCGAATAATAAAATACAGACCGGCAGGTCAGGAGTTGTTTTCATCATGGCAACGATTAAAGATGTGGCTAAGCGCTCGGGCGTCTCTACCACAACCGTCTCCCATGTCATTAATAATACCCGTTTCGTTGCGGAAGAAACGAAGGCGGCTGTCTGGGCTGCTATCAAAGAGTTGCACTATTCACCGAGCGCCGTGGCGCGCAGTCTGAAAGTCAATAACACCAAGTCCATCGGGCTGCTGGCCACCTCCAGTGAAGCGCCGTATTTTGCGGAAGTGATTGAGGCGGTGGAAAACAGCTGCTACAGCAAAGGCTATACCCTGGTGCTGTGCAACTCGCACAATAATCCTGACAAGCAGAAAGCCTACCTGGCGATGCTGGCACAAAAGCGGGTCGATGGTCTGCTGGTGATGTGTTCTGAATATCCGGATCAGCTGATTGCCATGCTGGAAGGCTACCGCAATATCCCGATGGTGGTGATGGACTGGGGTAAAGCGCGCGGGGATTTCACCGATGCGATTATTGATAACGCCCTGCACGGCGGTTATCTTGCCGGTCGTTACCTGATTGAACGCGGTCACCGTGATATCGCGGTTATTCCGGGGCCGCTTGAGCGGAACACCGGCGGCAACCGTCTGGAAGGATTCCGCAAAGCAATGAAAGAAGCCGGCATTACGGTGCGTGATGAATGGATTGTTCAGGGCGATTTTGAACCGGATTCCGGTTATCAGGCGATGGCACAGATTTTATCCGGCAAACAGCGCCCGACCGCGGTATTCTGCGGCGGTGATGCCATGGCGATGGGCGCGATTTGCGCGGCTGATGAAATGGGCCTGCGTGTGCCGCAGGATATTTCTGTGATCGGGTATGACAATATCCGTAACGCCCGGTACTTTACCCCTGCTCTGACCACCATCCACCAGCCGAAAGAGCGGCTGGGACAGATGGCGCTGACCATGCTGCTCGACCGTATCGTCAACAAACGCGAAGATGCACAGACTATTGAGGTGCATCCGCGCCTGGTCGAACGCCGCTCCGTGGCAGATGGTCCGTTTATCGATTACCGCCGCTGAGGATCAGCGCAGCCATTCGGCATTGAGTGTACTGCTGTCCCCGAGATAATCGAGCAGCCAGCTCAGTGCCGGCGAGGTGTCTTTATCCACCCAGGTGATACAGCACGGGCTGTCCGGCAACGGCTGCTCTATTTTCAGCGCTGCCAGTCTCCCCTCTTTAATCAGCGGATCGGCCCGGTGCGCCGGCATCATTGCCACACATAATCCCGATTCCACACAGGCAATCCCGCGATCCCAGTCCGGCACCACCAGGCGGCGCTGATTATCCAGTGCCCACGTGTCGCGTTTCGGCAGGGAACGCGAGGTATCTTCCAGGCATAAACTCGGGTACGGCACCATCTCTTCATTGGTCAGAACATGACCGGCAGAGGCCAGCGGATGATCCGGGCTGACCACCGCACGCCACGGCATAAACCCCATATCACGGAAATTATAACGCTCGCCGATCGGGGATGCGCGTGTCGCGCCGATGGCCACATCCACCCGTCTGTCCACCAGCGCATCCCACACCCCGTTAAACACTTCCGGATAAATATACAACTCGATATCCGGAAAATGATGATAAAAATCCAGCAGAAGTCGCGTTATCCGTTCCGGTTTTACGATACAGTCAACGGCGATACTGAACTGCCCGCGCCAGCCGTTGGCAATCATCTGGCACTGGTGGCGTGTGGATTTCATTTTTTTGATAACATCACGCGCTTCTTTGACAAATAATGCCCCGGCTGGTGTCAGTTCAACATCCCGGTGACGCCGTTCAAACAGCGGAACCGCCAGCCACTCTTCCAGCTGACGAACGCTGTAGCTGATGGCAGAAGGCACCCGGTGCAGTTCCTCTGCCGCCGCACTGAAACTGCCTGTCCGTGCCACGGCATCCACCACATCCAGCGTATATTCTGACCACATAATCCTTCCTTTCAAAAAATTTCACAACAGTGTGCAAATAATAACGTTTTACAAAGAAAAACTCGAATAGTTAAAATAACAACTCACGCATTACACTTATTTAACATTCAGGTATTTCTCTGTGACTGTCAATAAATCGCCTTCCCGCGGCTTTCTCTTTTATCTCGCCGGGCTCAGCATGCTGGGTTACCTCGCGATTGATATGTATCTGCCTGCATTCGGTATGATGCAGGACTCTCTGAACTCCACTGCCAGCGCTATCAGCGCCAGTCTGAGTATCTTCCTGGTCGGTTTTGCCATCGGCCAGCTGTTATGGGGACCGCTCTCCGATAAAATCGGCCGCAAGCCGGTTCTGCTGATGGGTCTCGGCCTGTTTGCCCTGAGCTGTCTGGCCATGGTCTGGGTATCCACCCCGGCGCAGCTATTATTACTGCGCTTTGTACAGGCGGTCAGCGTCTGCTCCGCAGCGGTCACCTGGCAGGCGCTGGTTATTGACCGTTATGATGATCACCGCGCACAGCGTGTCTTTGCCGCGATTATGCCGCTGGTGGCACTTTCCCCGGCACTGGCGCCGTTACTGGGCGCATGGCTGCTCAACCACGGCGGCTGGCATGAGATTTTCCTCGTACTCGGCGGGATCACCCTGCTGGTACTGATCCCGACCCTGATGCTGAAAGAAAAGTGCCATATTGCGCCGGATGCAGCCAAAACAGAAAAACAGAAAATCTCCTTCTTCCGTTTGCTGAAGTCCCCGGTTTACAGCGGTAACGTACTGATTTATGCCGCGTGCAGTGCCGGTTTCTTTGCCTGGCTGACCGGTTCGCCGTTTATTCTGCGCGATATGGGTTATAACCCGAATGATATCGGCCTGAGCTATATCCCGCAAACGATCGCCTTTATGGTCGGGGGCTACGGCTGCCGTGCCCTGCTGTCGCGGATTAACGGTAAAACCCTGCTGCCGTTCCTGCTGGCCGGTTATGCCGTCAGCATGATCGGGTTGTATGTTATGGCAAAATTCAGCAACCCGTCACTGGTGGCGATCCTGATCCCATTCTGCTTTATGGCGGCAATGAATGGTGCGTCTTACCCGATTGCGGTATCAAACGCCCTGGCGGTTTATCCGGAGCACAGCGGTAAAGCGGCAGCATTACAGAATGCGATTCAGCTCGGCTTATGCTCCGCGATCAGTTTTCTGGTCTCCGCGCTGATGCATGACCCCCTGCTCTCCACCACCGCCGTCATGGCGGCAACCGTGGTATTGACTATCGGCGGTTATATTATTCAGCGCCGCTCTTCGCGCACCTCCGTGACTATTGCGGAACAAAATCAATAGACTGAAACACGTATTAAGAATACTCCTAATTTCGGGCCGTACTCATGTACGGCTTTTTTTGTCATTGAATTTTAATTTCAGGCTCCTATACTTTTCTGACAATTCGTTTTAAATCCGGATTTTGAGCTTTGTTTTTGTCTTAACGATCACGTTAATACGCAGACTGTCACCCGTTGACGGCCAATCACACCGGTTCTGTTGTTCCCGCGCAAAACGTCATGAATAAAGCACTCAGAATCCCGCTTTGATAAAAATTGGAGATAATATGAGTTCTGATTGTGTCGAAAATCAAAAAACGTCTGCTGATTCCTGGCAGCGGATTGCCTCCGATCTTTTAGACGAAGCCGGCATTGAGGTTAATGGTTCCCGTCCTTTTGATATTCAGGTGCATAACAGCCAATTCTTTAAACGGGTTCTGCAACAGGGCTCGATGGGACTGGGTGAAAGCTATATGGATGGCTGGTGGGACTGTGAGCGGTTAGATATTTTCTTTCAGCGGGTATTACGTGCCGGACTGGAAAATAAGCTGCCGCAGAATATCAACGATATTATAAAAATCGCCATGGCCCGCCTGCGTAATCTGCAAACCAAAAAGCGGGCGCGGATTGTCGGCGAAGAACATTATGATCTGGGTAATGACCTGTTTGAACTGATGCTCGACCCGTATATGCAGTATTCCTGCGGTTACTGGAAAGATCTCAGTGATGACCCTGCCAATCTGGCGAAGGCGCAGGAGCAGAAGCTGCATCTCATCTGTGAAAAATTACAGCTGAAACCGGGTATGCAGCTGCTGGACATCGGCTGCGGCTGGGGCGGACTGGCGGCGTATGCCGCGAAACACTTCGGTGTGTCAGTGACCGGTGTGACCATTTCCGCCGAACAGCAAAAATATGCTCAGGCGCGCTGTGCGGATCTTGACGTGAATATTATCCTCGAAGATTACCGCGATCTGCATGAGCAGTATGACCGGATTGTGTCTGTCGGGATGTTTGAGCACGTCGGACCGAAAAATTACGCCACCTATTTTGATGTGGTTAAACGCAACCTGAAACCGGACGGCTTATTTTTACTGCACACTATCGGTTCAAACCGCAATAAAGTGAATGTGGATGCCTGGATTGGCAAATATATTTTCCCGAACGGTTGTCTGCCGTCTGTGCAGAATATCGGCGACAGCAGTGAAAATAAATTAGTGATGGAAGACTGGCATAATTTCGGCGCTGATTATGACCGGACACTGATGGCGTGGCATTCCCGTTTTCAGGCGGCTTGGCCGTCACTGGAAAATAATTACACACCGCGCTTTAAACGGATGTTCACCTATTATCTTAACGCCTGCGCCGGTGCATTCCGTGCCCGTGATATCCAGCTGTGGCAGATATTATGGAGCCCGCAGGGTTGCGAGGGCGGATTACGCATTCCGCGCTGACTATCCTGCCCGTAATAAACAATCCGGTCTGACAAAAATCAGTACCGGATTTTTTTATCTGAATACAATCAGTCCTGCGGTTTTTCTGTTGGTGCCGGTGAGGTCAGGCTTTCCTACAACTGCTGCATTTTCTGCGCCAGCACCCGCTCGGTGGTATCCACAATCGCCTGGGTCTGCGGATCCAGCTCAATATTCACTTTATCGCCCAGCCGTTTTTTACCCAGCGTAGTGCGCTCACGGGTTTCCGGAATCAGATGCACGCAGAAACGGTTATTCACCACATCCCCGATAGTCAGGCTGATACCGTCAATACCGACAAAGCCTTTATGCAGGATATATTTCATCAGGGCTTTATCTTCGATACGCAGCCAGATCTGATAATTATTTTCAGAGACAAAAATCTTGGCAATTTCCGCCATGGTGACAATATGACCGGACATAATATGCCCGCCGATTTCATCACCGTATTTGGCGGCTCTTTCCAGATTGACCACATCGCCGGTTTTAATGCTGCCGAGATTGGTCAGTCTTAAGGTTTCCTTAACCAGATCAAAACTGATTAAATCCCCGTCTATTTTTGTGACTGTCAGACAGCAGCCGTTATGTGCCACTGATGCGCCCGTTTCTATCCCGGCCAGCATATCCGGCGGAAATTTCACAGTGTGGGTACGAAAGTTTTCTTTTTCTTCGATGGCGACAACGGGGCCTTTGCCTTGTACAATCCCGGTAAACATGCGGATCTCCAGTCAGTATTCGGATAGATTTATGCAGTTTATCCTGAAACAAAGAATTAAACAGCCCTTCCCGTTACATCCCGCACATTTAATTGTATTGGCTTGTATTTGATTAATCGTTAGAATGATTTTTCCGCCTGATCCGGTAAATATGTTACGAATCCCGGAACGTCTTTCCTCCTCCTTTTATCAGAATAAATAAGGTGTATTACGTGCAGAAGTATTTGAAAGAAGCGCGTACTTTGCTGGCTCTTGGTATTCCCGTTATTATCGCGCAGTTTACACAGACAGCGATGGGCGTGGTTGACACTGTGATGGCCGGCAGAGTCAGTGCGACAGACATGTCCGCCGTGGCTGTCGGTACCTCCATCTGGCTGCCCGCTATCCTGTTCGGTCACGGTCTGCTGATGGCACTGACCCCGGTGGTCGCGCAGCTCAACGGCTCCGGCCGCCGTCCGATGATTGCCAATCAGATCCGTCAGGGTATGTGGCTGGCGGCATTTTTGTCCGTTCTGGTCATCGCGGTGCTCTATAACAGCCGCTACATTATTGAAAATATGCCGCATATTGACCCGGTTCTGGCTGAAAAAGCGGTCGGATTCACCCACGCTATTATGTGGGGTGCGCCGGGTTATCTGTTTTATCAGGTGCTGCGCAGCCAGTGTGAAGGGTTATCGAAAACCAAACCGGGGATGGTGATTGGTTTTCTCGGCCTGCTGGTGAATATCCCGATCAACTATATCTTTATTTACGGGAAATTCGGTGCGCCTGCTCTCGGCGGTGTCGGGTGTGGTGTCGCGACCGCTTCCGTGTTCTGGGCAATGTTCCTGTTTATGCGCTGGTATGTGAAACATGCCCGTTCACAACGGGATGTACAGCCGAAAAGCCGCTTCAGTCCGCCGGACTGGGCAGTAATAAAGCGGATCACCCAGCTCGGTCTGCCGATTGCCCTGGCGCTGTTCTTTGAGGTCACGCTGTTTGCCATTGTGGCCCTGCTGGTTGCGCCATTAGGTGTCACCGCCGTCGCCGGACATCAGATTGCCCTGAACTTCAGCTCACTGATGTTTATGTTCCCGATTTCACTGGGGATCGCCACCACTATCCGTATCGGCTTTAACCTCGGAAAAAGTTCCACGGAAAAAGCACGGGTATCCGCCTATACCGGGCTGGGTGTCGGGCTGATGATCGCGGCTATCACCGCCCTCTTTACTGTGCTGTTCCGTGAGCCTATCGCCCTGCTGTATAACGATAATCCGGAAGTGGTGATTATGGCCTCCGGCCTGATGCTGTTTGCCGGTATCTATCAGCTGTCGGATTCGGTTCAGGTGATCGGTGCCGGTGTGCTGCGTGGTTATAAAGACACGCGCGCCATCTTCTATATCACCTTTACGGCTTACTGGATCCTCGGCCTGCCGTCCGGTTATCTCCTCGGACTGACGGATCTGGTGGTACCGGCGATGGGCCCTGCCGGGTTCTGGATCGGTTTTATCATCGGATTAACGGCCGCTGCCATCGGTATGGCATGCCGGATCCTGTGGTTACAGAAACAGCCGGACAGTTTTATCCTGCAACGCGCCGGTCGTTAACGGCTTTTTGACAGGGGAAATGCACAATTTTCAGTCCGATAGCATTAAATACGAGCAATCGGACAAGAAAATGTGTTTTTCCCCTTGCAAGAACCGGCTCTGATCGTTAATATTCGTCCCCGTTGTCAGCGAAGATATTAAAGAATGCGTCCATAGCTCAGTTGGTTAGAGCACCACCTTGACATGGTGGGGGTCGGTGGTTCGAGTCCACTTGGACGCACCATTTACGTCGCAAAGCAATTATCACACAGTGCGTCCATAGCTCAGTTGGTTAGAGCACCACCTTGACATGGTGGGGGTCGGTGGTTCGAGTCCACTTGGACGCACCATTTCTCAGCAGTTCCGTTTTACCTCCCTTTTCAGTTCATCAGATTTACCGTTAGTTCCCTTTCTTCTGTTTTTACTGTACCTCTGCGTATCAATACGGCTGATTTCTTGCGTTACCGCAAGAATGTTAATTTATTTCTGATTTTATGATTCAAATCACACTAATAACCCTCTATAATGCCCGCAAGGTTGTTGAATGGATTCAGCTTGCTGATTTACAAGCACTGAAACAGAGAGGCGTGATGAAAAACACGCTATACTGAATCTGTTTTTTTACAAAAACGACTAATTTTAATAACCGGGGATCACGACAATTGCCTGTTCTTACTGATACGGTGTGAATACAGGCGGTTGTTCACTATTTACTCTCAATAACTGTAGATGGGCTGTCATGAAAAAGACGAAAATTGTTTGTACTATCGGACCTAAAACCGAATCAGAAGAGAAACTCGAAGCACTGTTAGATGCCGGCATGAATGTTATGCGTCTGAACTTCTCCCACGGCGATTACGAAGAACATGGTCAGCGCATCAAAAATCTGCGTGCTGTCTGTGCGCGTACCGGTAAGAAAGCAGCCATTTTACTGGACACCAAAGGCCCTGAAATCCGTACCATCAAACTGGAAGGCGGCAATGATGTCGCACTGGTGGCTGGTCAGACCTTTACCTTTACCACAGATAAATCTGTCATTGGCAACAATGAGCGTGTTGCTGTCACTTATGCCGGTTTCGCACAGGATCTGAAACCGGGCAATATCGTTCTGGTCGATGACGGCCTGATCGGCATGCGTGTCAAAGAGACCACCGCAACAGAGGTTATCTGTGAAGTTCTGAATAACGGCGACCTCGGCGAAAACAAAGGGGTTAACCTGCCGAATGTGTCTATCGGCCTCCCTGCTCTGGCAGAGAAAGATAAACAGGATCTGATTTTCGGCTGTGAACAGAATGTTGATTTCGTTGCCGCTTCCTTTATCCGTAAACGTTCCGATGTGGATGAAATCCGTGCTCACCTGAAGGCCAACGGTGGCGAACATATCCAAATCATCTCCAAGATTGAAAACCAGGAAGGGATGAACAACTTCGACGAAATCCTCGAAGCTTCTGACGGTATCATGGTTGCCCGTGGTGACCTGGGTGTGGAAATTCCGGTGGAAGAAGTGATTTTCGCGCAGAAACTGATGATCGAAAAATGTAATACCGCCCGTAAAGTGGTCATTACCGCGACTCAGATGCTTGACTCCATGATCAAAAACCCGCGCCCTACCCGTGCGGAAGCCGGTGACGTTGCCAACGCCATCCTCGACGGTACCGATGCTGTCATGCTGTCCGGTGAAAGTGCGAAAGGAAAATATCCGGTTGAAGCCGTCAGTATTATGGCTACTATCTGCGAACGTACTGATCGTGTGATGCACAGCCGTCTCGGCGATTTACCGGCCGGCAAAAAGCTGCGTGTTACTGAAGCAGTCTGCCGCGGCGCGGTGGAAATGTCAGAAAACCTGGATGCCCCGCTGATTGTTGTGGCAACCGCAGGCGGTAAATCCGCGAAGTCTGTCCGTAAATACTTCCCTAAAGCCCCGATTCTGGCGCTGACCACCAACGAAACCACAGCCCGTCAGTTACTGCTGGTGAAAGGCGTGACCACCAAACTGGTGAACGAATTCTTATCAACCGATGATTTCTACCGTATCGGCCGTGAAGCTGCGCTGGAAAGCGGCCTGGCCACCAACGGTGAAATCGTGGTGATGGTCTCCGGCGCATTAGTGCCGAGCGGCACCACCAATACCTCATCCGTACAATTACTGTAATATTTTCAGCATTATCTGAATTAATGGGAGCACCCGCTGCGCGGGTGCTTTTTTTATTCTAAACTGTAAGGGAACAGGAAATGAAGCAACGGGCCGCAGAATAATTGCCGCTTTCTGAATACGGAGTGATAGCTCGCTATCTTATCAGACTCCGCATCAGATTATTTGGTTGAGAATTACGCAATTGCCGTTTTTTTTTGATTTATTTTGCGGTTTCAGGAAAATTATCTTTGTAAACGCTGAATTTCTATTCTCTTTCCCTATTGAAATGTGTAATATCATTACTGCTACTTGGTGATTAACTTTAATCTAGAGGGTATTAAAATGGGTCGTTCTAAGATTGTATTAGGTGCTGTAGTTTTAGCTTCTGCATTATTAGCAGGTTGTTCTTCTAACGCTAAATTTGACCAACTGGACAACGACGTTAAGACGCTGAATGCCAAAGTTGATCAACTGAGCAACGATGTTAACGCAATCCGCGCTGATGTTCAGCAGGCTAAAGACGAAGCAGCACGCGCTAACCAGCGCTTAGACAACCAGGTTCGTTCTTACAAAAAATAATTTGTAATCACGACCTGAAGAACGGGTGGCGTAGCATATATTATGTTACGCCATTTTTTATGCCTGCGATTTACGCCGGGTATAAAAAACCGCCTCACAACGGAAGCGGTTTTCATTTGTCACAGCGTAAAAGGAAGATTACTCTGCGCTGTTTTCCTCACGTACAATCGGCCCCGGCTGGGTTAACTGACCCGGTGCGAAATCAGCCGGTTGCAGATTCAGTGCTTTCACTTCCGCTTCTTCATCCATTTCCACCGGTGCAAAGTTGGTTTTCTCTGCCGGTACCGCTTCCTGCTTATATTGCGCATCACGGCTGACATTGACCGGCATACCGGAGCGGCGTGCTATCGCCTGCTCAACGATGGCGCTGTTGGTATCCGGAGACTGAATAAAGCTGGTCAGTCCGGCGGAACGGGCAATCGGCATCGTCTGCGGGTCGTCATTCTTATTACGGGACAGCGGCTGATGCACTTCCACATAACGCTGACCATCCGGCTCAATGGCATATTTCACCGGTTCATTCACGATCTGAACCCGCGTACCTTTCGGAATGGTGTTAAACAGCGCTTCGATATCATGCGGACGCAGACGGATACAGCCGGAGCTGACACGCATACCGATACCAAAATCCGCATTGGTGCCGTGGATCAGGTACTCACCGCGACCGTGAGCCAGACGCAGAGCAAACAGCCCCATCGGGTTTTCCGGACCGGCCGGAATAACCGCCGGTAAGGTGATCCCCTGGGCGGCATAGGCTTTGCGGATATTCGCGGTTGGTGTCCAGGTCGGATCTTTGATCAACTGGGAAACTGAGGTGGTCATGATCGGAGTATCACGCCCCAGCTGACCGATACCAATCGGGTAAACCCGCACGGTATTGGTACCCTGCGGGTAATAAAACAGACGCAGTTCCGCCAGGTTAATGACAATGCCCTGATGCGGGGTGTCCGGCAGGATCAGTTGTGACGGGATAATCAGTTCGCTGCCGGGTTTCGGCAGATACGGATCTGTCCCCGGGTTAGCTTCCAGCATGGCCAGCAGGCCAATGCCGTACTCTGCTGCAATCGCTTCCAGTGAGCGTCCGTCATCCGGCACAATATAGGTGACGTTTTCACCGATGACCCGGCCCTTGTCCGCAGGGAGTTGATATTCGGTTGCCCGGGCTGTTAACGCAGTGACCGCTAACAACAGCCCGCCCAGCAACGGGAGAATTCGTTTCATTCCAGATCCTCAGCTGATGGTATAAAAAAATACGTGGCCGCTTTCCGGCCACGCCAGGTAATATATTATTAGCAGAGTAAGTAAAAGGGAACGATGTTTTATCTCATTTGCTGCGTGTTTTGTATGATTGTTCTGACCATGGCGTTCAGCCCCTGAGTACGGGACGGAGTCAGATGGACAGAAAGTGCCAGTTCCGAAAAGATCTGTGCGATATCCAGGTCACGGATTTCCGCCGGTGTTTTCCCCTGATACAGCGCGATAACCAGTGCCACCAGACCTTTGACAATCGCGGCGTCACTGTCACCGGCAAACCAGACCCGCCCTTCCTCATCCTGTTGCATGATGATCCAGACCTGACTCTGACAACCCGATATTTTATACTGCGGCTGCCGCTGTTCCTCTGTCAGCGCCGGTAATTTTTCCCCCAGCTCAATCAGATACAGATAACGCTCCTCCCAGTCATGACAGCGGGAGAAATTGCGCAGTAATTTTGCCTGATCCGGCAGCGTAATTTTCATCAGGATCCTTAACCCAGCAGTTTGGCGGTGCGTTTCAGTGCGTCCGTCAGTATATCAATATCAGCTTCCGTGGTGTAGAGCGCCAGTGAGGCACGGCACATAGCACTGACACCATAATGCGCCAGCAGCGGTTGTGCGCAGTGATGTCCTGTGCGGACAGCCACGCCGTAGCGATCCAGAAATGCACCGGTATCAAAAGCATGGTGCGCCCCGAGGTTAAAGGCGATCACCCCTTCCCGCTGTGCATTGCCGTACAAAATAATTCCGGGTACCTCTGCCAGCCGGGTCAGTGCATACTGCATGAGTGTGTGCTCATACGCGGCAATCTCCGCCATCCCGATGTTATTCAGGTAATCCAGCGCGGCTCCCAGGCCGATAATGCCCTGGATATTAGGCGTTCCAGCCTCAAAACGCCACGGCACATCCGCATAGGTAATGCCGTTTGTCAGGCTGACCTCTGCGATCATGGCACCGCCGCCTTCGCGGGGCGGCATGTTATCCAGCAGAGATTTGCGTCCCCACAAAATACCGATGCCGGTCGGCCCGTACACTTTATGGCCGGAAAATGCATAGAAATCACAATCCAGCGCCTGAACATCCACCGGCTGATGCATTGCGCTCTGAGCACCGTCCACCAGCACCGCCAGTTCTCCCCCGGCGGCACGGCTCAGTTCGCGTGCCTGCGCAATAATCGCTTTCACCGGGTTCACAGTGCCGAGCACATTAGAGAGATGGGTAAAGCTCAGCAGCCGGGTGCGATCGTCGATCAGTGCCGGTAGTTTACTCAGCACCAGAGTGCCGTCATCCGCCATCGGTAACACACGGATTTCAATCCCCGCATTCTCTGCCAGCATATACCAGGGCACAATATTGGCGTGATGTTCCATCTCCGTAATAATGATATTGTCACCATCATTGCAGAACGCACGACCAAAACTGTCCGCCACCAGGTTGATGGCTTCCGTGGTGCCTTTGACAAAAATAATTTCTTCCGTCTGCGGTGCATTGATAAACGCCGCCGCTTTCTGCCGCACCGCTTCCGTGGCAGCCGTGGCCTCTGCACTTAATGTGTGAATGCCGCGGTGAACCGCGGCATAATGGTGAGCCGTAAAATTACTCACCGCATCAATCACCTGCTGAGGTTTCTGCGCGCTGGCGGCACTGTCAAGGTAGACCAGTGGTTTGCCGTTCATCTCCCCGGCCAGTACCGGGAAGTCTGCCCGTAATTGTTGCACAGGATAACTCATGACTGCTTATCCCCCTGATCCAGCGACTGACGGATACGCACCATCACAACCTTATTCAGAACGTCATCGCTGATCGTATCAGTCAGTTCTGCGGCAAACGCGAGGATGATCATCTGCTTCGCGGCTTTTTCGGCGATCCCGCGTGTACGCAGATAAAACAGCTGCTCTTCATCAATCCGCCCGACCGTTGCACCGTGGCTGCATTTGACATCATCGGCATAGATTTCCAGCTGTGGTTTGGTATCGATTTCCGCTTTCCGGCCCAGCAGCAGATTATTGTTGGTCATCTGCCCGTCTGTTTTCAGCGCATGCGGTGCCACTTTGATCATGCCGTTAAATACCGCGCGGCTGTTATCCATCACAATGGTTTTATGGCGCTGACGGCTTTCACAATACCCTTTGTTATGTTCCAGGTACGTGCGGGTATCAGCAATTTCGCCGTGTTTCGGCAGTACCAGGCTGTTCATGGCCAGCACAATACCTTCGCCGTTAAGCTGTGTGCTGGTGTGATGCCGGGTCAGTTTGCCGCCGAGCAGGAAACTGGTGCTTTCCACACGGGCATGAGCAGCGATCACCAAATCATTATGGGCAAAATGGTACGCCTGCGGGTTTTCAAACCCCAGTTTCAGATGGCGGAAATCACTGTTTTCCCCCACGGTCGCAGTCATCCGCGCCCCGGTGAAATGGGCGGATTGTTCATCCGGGCTGATAAAGTGCTCAATCACAGAAACAGCCGCATTCGCGCCGATATCGAGGTGATAACGGCTGTGACGCATATTCAGTGCATCATTATGTGCCGTTGAAATATTGACGATATACAGGGGTTTTTCCGCCTGTGCGCCTGCTTTCACGCGGATCATTAACGGTATCTGCGCCAGGCTTTCGGTCAGGTGCAGGAAAATCTCGCCGTTAACCGGTGCAGGAAATTCACTGCGGCTGTCTGCCACTGACAACTCAAACGCACCAAAATCCGTATCACTCCACTGCGGCGCAAACACGCCGTCCACCAGCACCACACGGCAGGCATTCAGTGAAGTCAGCACTGCATCCGGCAAGGTATCCAGTGTGCCCGTCTTATCCTGATAATCTGCCTCCAGCAATGGTGTCAGTGACGTATAGTGCCAGTCTTCCTGATGAAAGGCCGGGAAGCCGGTTTTCTGTGCCTGCTGCCAGTGCTGTGCCGCACGCCCGGAGAGCGGATGCTGCGCGATAAGCTGCGCTATCCGGCCCATTGCGGCCAGGTTACGCTCACTGACCTCACGGCGTTTCAGCGCGCGTTCACTGTTGGTCAATAAGCCAGCCATATCCCTGCTCCTCCAGTTTTTTCGCCAGTGAGAAATCACCGGATTTGATGATTTTGCCCTGATACAGCACATGAACAAAATCCGGCTTCACATAATCCAGGATGCGCTGATAGTGAGTGACAATAATAAAGGCGCGATCCGGACTGCGCAGCTGATTCACGCCGTTAGCCACGGTTTTCAGGGCATCAATATCCAGCCCGGAATCCGTTTCATCGAGAATACAGAGCGATGGCTCAAGGGCAGCCATCTGCAGGATATCGTTACGCTTTTTCTCACCGCCGGAGAACCCGACGTTCACCGCACGCGTCAGCAGATCCTGCGGCATATTCAGCAGCTCAATTTTATCTTCGATAAAATCCGCAAAATCAAAGCGATCCAGCGCTTCTTCACCACGATATTCGCGCACCGCATTGACTGCAGTTTGCAGAAAGAACTGGTTACTTACCCCGGGAATTTCCACCGGGTACTGAAAGGCGAGGAAAATCCCTTCACCGGCACGATCTTCCGGTGCCAGTTCCAGCAGGTCTTTACCTTTAAAAGTGACGGTTCCGCTGTCAATTTCATATTCTTCCCGGCCGGCCAGTGTGGCAGACAGGGTACTTTTACCGGAGCCATTCGGCCCCATAATGGCGTGGATTTCCCCCGGTTTCACATCCAGTGATAACCCTTTGAGGATTTCGTTACCTTCCACGCTGACATGCAAATCGTTTACGCTTAACATAATGTACTACTCCGTCCTGCCGGTTATCCCGCAGGCGCTGATTCTGATGTATTAACCGACACTGTGTTCCAGGCTTATCGCCAGCAGCTTTTGCGCTTCAACGGCAAATTCCAGCGGCAATTCAGAGAACACATCTTTACAAAAACCATTAACAATCATTGAGATGGCATCATCTTCGCTGATCCCGCGCTGTAAGCAGTAAAACAGCTGATCTTCGCCGATACGTGAAGTGGTTGCCTCATGCTCCAGCTGCGCACTGTTATTCATCACTTCCACATACGGGAATGTGTGTGCGCCGCACTCTGTGCCGATAAGCATCGAGTCACACTGGGTAAAGTTACGGGCGTTTTCCGCCCCCGGCAGCACCTTCACCAGTCCCCGGTAGCTGTTCTGGCTTTTCCCGGCGGAAATCCCTTTCGAGATAATGGTGGATTTGGTATTGCGGCCGATGTGGATCATCTTGGTACCGGTGTCCGCCTGCTGTGTGCCGTTAGTCAGGGCAACAGAGAAGAATTCACCGACCGAGTTATCCCCTTTGAGGATCACACTCGGGTATTTCCAGGTAATGGCCGAGCCGGTTTCAGACTGTGTCCATGACATTTTGGAATTTTCGCCCTCACACAGTGCCCGTTTGGTGACAAAGTTGAGGATCCCGCCTTCACTGTCACCGCCGGAGAACCAGTTCTGAACAGTGGAATACTTCACTTCCGCATCCTTATGGATGATCACTTCGACAACCGCCGCATGCAGCTGATAAGTGTCACGCACCGGTGCGGAGCAACCTTCAATATAGCTGACGTAACTGCCCTCATCCGCAATCAGAATGGTACGTTCAAACTGACCGGTTTTGGCTGCGTTAATGCGGAAATAGGTGGATAACTCCATCGGGCAGCGCACCCCTTTCGGGACATAGACAAAGGTGCCGTCGGAGGCAACCGCCGAGTTAAGCGCGGCAAAAAAGTTATCGTGATTGGATACCACGGTACCGAGGTATTTCTGCACCAGTTCCGGATAGTCGTGAATCGCTTCCCCGAACGAGCAGAAAATCACACCGTGTTTCTTCAGCTCATCACGGTAAGTGGTTGAGACGGATACGGAGTCAAAAATCGCATCGACTGCCACCGCCTGCCCTTCGCGGACCGGTACGCCGAGTTTTTCAAAGGCTTCTTCCACCTCACTGGTCAGGAAACTGCCTGCCGGGCTTTGCACCGCCCCCGGCTGTGAGCCGCAGGTATCATCACACGATCCGCATGACGGCGCGGAGTAATAGCTGTAATCCTGATAATCCAGCTGCGGATACTTCGCCTTCAGCCAGTGCGGCTCTTCCATCCCCAGCCAGTGCTGAAAAGCCTCCAGCCGGAAATTGAGCATCCACTCCGGTTCATTTCGTTTGGCGGAAATGGCTCGGATCACATTTTCATTGATCCCTTTCGCCAGTTCATCGGTGGCGACATTAGTGAAGAAGCCCTCTTTATAGCGTCCGTCATTCAGCCAGGTTTGGACGTCTTCACCAATCTCTGCATTGCTCTGAGACATAATATGGCTTCGCTCTTAAACCCCGAAGCTTTCACCACACCCGCAGGCATGCTGAGCTTTCGGATTATTAAATTTAAATATCTGATTCAGTCCTTCACGGACAAAATCCACTTCTGTGCCATCGATAAACGGCATGGCTTTACGCGGAACATACAGCCGGGCGCCGTCGCGCTCAAACAACATATCCTCTGCATCCGCCTGATTAATCATTTCAAAAACATAACCAAACCCGGCACAACCGGATTGTTTGACACTCAGGCAAAGCCCGATACTGTCCGGGGTGTTTTTCATCAGTGTCACAATCTGTTTTGCAGCAGCCGCTGTCAGTGTGATCCCTGTCCAGTCGTTGTCATTCAGTGAAAAGGTTTCCACCGGGTTGGTGCTGTGTGTTGTCATTATTGACCTCATAAAATTCGACGGGAGCTCTCCGTAAACACCATGTTAATGATAATATTTCTCACTTCAACCACTTGCTTTGAAAGGATATTCCGATTATTGCTTAAATAATAGACAAGCGTATCAGACAAGCGTTATCATTTTTGAGCGAAAAGTGAATTAATTTATTGTTTGTAAAAGAGATTATTTATCAATGATAAATGCTCATTACCGTACCGATCAGTACAGTACCAATGGCACAAAAGGAACATTATAAATACGACTTTTGCAAAGAAGTGCCGGTACACGGAAATTCCGGGCAGAATTCACGTAATACCGGCTGATATGTTGCTCAGATGTTATTTTTTGACCCACACAGAATCGCAGTGGTCAGACGGGAAATACAGCATAACCGCTGCTGTTCATCAAAAATCTCAATAGACCAGACCTGCTGATTGCGCCCGAGGTGTACCGCCTTACAATAACCGGTAACAACACCACTGCGCACCGCACGGACATGGTTAGCATTAATCTCAACACCGACCACGGTTTCATCCCCTTCACTGCACAGATATCCGGCTACCGAGCCGAGGCTTTCCGCCAGTACCACCGATGCCCCGCCGTGCAGCAGGCCGTGCGGCTGTTTGGTCCGGTCATCGACCGGCATCGTCGCGATCAACTGCTCCGGCTCCACTGCCGTGAAGACAATGCCCAGGTGGCTGAGCATATTCCCTTCCGAGATGCGATTCAGTTCTGCCGGTGTTGCAGGTCGTTTCCATATCATTAATAAGCTCTCCGCGTCGTGTTTTATCCCGCTATCAGGATACCAGTGTCAGCAGCGCCTGCAACGGGTGCAGCATCACGTTGCCTTCCATCCGTTTCACCTGGCTGCGGCAGGAGTATCCGGTAGTCAGGCAGCGTTCTGACGGCAGCGACTGGTACGGCTGCGCCCAGGAAAGCTGATAAATCCCTTTCGAACGCGCCAGGTTCGGCATCTCATGGCCGTAAGTCCCCGCCATACCACAGCAGCCGGTGCTGACCGATTGCAATGTTGCGCCAAAACGGCGGAACAGATTCTGCCAGGTTTTTATACTGTCCGGCAGTGCGGTGGACTCGGTACAGTGGCTGAACAGATACCAGGGGGGAGTATCCTCACTGACATCTTTCACCGGTAATAAATCCATATATTCCATCAAAAATTCATGGACTAACATCACGCGGAACTGCTGTTTCTCCGGTGGCAGAACGGTTTTGTATTCATCGCGGTAACAGAGCACCAGCGCCGGATCGACACCCGCCATCGGGCAACCGAGCCGCGCCACCCGGTTGAGGAAATCCGCTGTTTTGTTTGCCGTGCGGGCAAACCGGGAAAGAAAACCTTTAATATGCTGCGCTTTTCCGTTCGGGCTGAACGGCAGCAGCACCGGCTGAAAACCAAGCTTTTCCGTCAGCGCGGCAAAATCGGCCACCACTTTTGCGTCAAAATAGCTGGTGAACGGGTCCTGAACAATAAAGAGATAACGTCCGGCCCGGCGCTGTTCCGCACTCATGCTTTCCAGCATTTCCAGGGTGACGGAAACCGCGTTACTCCCCGCCAGCTGCTGCTTCAGTGACGGCGACGACAGCAGCGGTAAATCGGTCATACCCACTGTTTTTTCACTGAGTTTCTGCACCCACGGCTGTTTCAGGAAAAAGTTAAACACCTTTGGCGCTTTCGCCATCAGCGGCGCACCGGCTTCCACATTTGCCACCAGATGGTCGCGCAGTGGTCGCAGATAGCGTCCGTGATAGAGTGCCAGAAACCGGGCACGGAATTCCGGCACATCGATTTTAATCGGGCATTGTGTGGAACAGGCTTTGCAGGCCAGACAACCGGACATCGATTCCTTCACTTCATGGGAGAAATCATATTCCCCGCGGGAAGCCCGCCGCGTATTGCCGATTTTTTCAATCAGTCCGCGAAGTGAAATGCGGTTCTGCGGCACCGCCTGTGATAACAGCGCCGGGTCCGTGCCCTGCTCTGCCAGCAGCCGCAGCCACTCTCTCACCAGTCCGGCACGGCCTTTCGGTGAATGAAAGCGCGATTGCGTCACTTTCATTGACGGGCACATCGGGCTTTTGACATCAAAATTAAAACACAGACCGTTGCCGTTACAGTTCATCGCTCCGGAAAAGGTATTTCTGACCTCAACGGGGATCGTTCTGTCATAGGTACCGCGCTTGATGGCATCCACCTGCATCATTGGTGCGTCACTGGTTAACGGCGCACAGATTTTGCCGGGATTGAGCCGGTTTTCGGGGTCAAATGCCCCTTTGATACGGCGCAGTTCACGGTACAGCGTGTCACCGAAAAAAGCCTCACTGTACTGCGCCCGGAATCCTTTACCGTGCTCCCCCCACAGCAGGCCGCCGTATTTGGCAGTCAGCGCAACGATATCATCGGAAATCTGCTTCATCAGCATTTCCTGTTCCGGTGAGCACATGTCCAGCGCCGGACGCACATGCAATACGCCCGCATCCACATGACCGAACATGCCGTATTCCAGATGATGGCTGTCCAGCAGCGCGCGGAACTCAGTGATGTAATCCGCCAGATGTTCCGGCGGCACACAGGTATCTTCGACAAACGGGATCGGTTTTGCCGCCCCTTTACTGTTACCGAGCAAGCCCACCGCTTTTTTGCGCATTGCATAAATACGCTCAATACCACTCAGTTCACGGCAAACCTGATAGCCAATCACACCCGCCTCATTATTTGCCATCAATGAATCCAGACGTTCACACAGTGACGCAACCTGTCCGTCGATAAGCGCTTCATCATCCCCGCAAAATTCAACGATATTTAATCCCAGCAGAGTTTTATCCGGCACATCCGTGATCAGTTCACTGACGGAGTGCCAGACGATATCTTCCCGCGCCAGATTCAGCACTTTTGAATCCACGGTTTCCACTGACAGCGCCTGAGCCGCCACCATAAACGGTGCATTGCGCAGCGCGGAATCAAATGCATCATATTTGACATTCACCAGGCGGCGCACTTTCGGGATTGGCGTGATGTTAAGTTTTGCCTCAGTGATCACCGCCAGTGTGCCTTCCGAGCCTGTCAGGAGACGGGTCAGATCAAAGGTCTGCATATCATCACTGAAAACATGGCGCAGATCATAACCGGTCAGAAAGCGGTTGAGCTTAGGAAAGCTGTCCACGATGGTTTGCCGGTGAGTTTCACAGCTTTCCAGAGTGGTGCGGTAAAGTTCCCCGGCCGCACTTTTCTCCTGTGCACAGCGTCGTGCCTCACTGACCGGCAGCGGTGCGGTATCCAGCAAATCACCGTTAAGCAATACCGAGCGCAGCCCCAGCACATGATCAGACGTTTTGCCGTATACCAGTGAGCCCTGCCCGGAAGCGTCAGTGTTAATCATCCCGCCCAGCGTGGCGCGGTTGGAGGTGGATAACTCCGGTGCGAAAAAATAGCCGTGCGGTTTCAGATATGCATTGAGCTGATCTTTAATCACGCCCGCTTCCGCCCGCACCCAGCCCTGCTCCGGGTTAATTTCCAGGACGCGGTTCATATAGCGGGATAAATCGATCACCACCCCGTTATTCAGCGACTGACCATTAGTACCCGTACCGCCGCCGCGCGGAGTAAAAGTAACCGACCGGAATTCATCCTGTGCAGCGAGGCGCATCACCAGAATCACATCGGCAGTTGAACGCGGGAAAACGATTGCCTGCGGCAGAAGCTGATAAATACTGTTATCGGTCGCGAGTGTCAGCCGGTCGCCATAGCGGGTGGTGGTATCACCGGTAAATCCGCTTTCATTGAGGGCGTGAATATAACGTTCAACCGCCGGGCTTACCTGAGGGGAGTGCGTTAATCGTGGGATCATTATCTGCGGCTCTTTTATCATAAATGGTCACATTGCAAATCTGACAATATAATTATGTGGTTAACTCTTCATTCTGATGCATGATTCATGAGAGAATATTCACCTTAACACACAATGTATTCATTTTGCGCCTGCAATAAAATAACGCAATATTTGCGCTCCTTTATCGGGAACAACCAGTTAATTCATTTACAAAGGGAAACTTATCCGTGGAAAAATCGCAACCGGGTTATGATTTACCTAAACTAATATTCGCCGTCGGAGCGATATCAATTCTCATTGTCATTAGTTTTTGGGTATTAAGTCCGTTTCTTCCGGGCTTTGTCTGGGCAGGAATGATAGTGATTGCCACCTGGCCGGTTTATACCGCTATCCGCCGCCGTGTCCGTAACAGCCGCTGGATAGCCGCATCCATTATGGTCATGCTGATTATTCTGTTGTTTGTCTTTCCGCTGGCTTTGCTTATCAACAGCATCGTCGAAAACAGTGAACCACTGATGCGCTGGGTCAAATCTCCTGGGCAGCTGACACTGCCGGAGCTGTACTGGCTTGACTCAATCCCGGTTATCGGGCCGAAACTGTTTGCCAGCTGGACAACCCTGGTCGCCAGCGGTGGTAACGCCATGATGGCGAAAATCCAGCCTTACCTCGGACAGGGCGCGGCCTGGTTCCTGACACAGTTACTGAGCGCCGGTAAATTCCTGTTCCACCTGGCGATTATGCTGCTGTTCAGTGCCCTGCTCTACCTTCAGGGCGAAGAAACGATGCGCGGCTTCCGTCATTTCGCCCTGCGTCTCGCCGGGATGCGCGGTGACGCCGCCGTGTTGCTGGCAGCCATGTCTGTACGCGCTGTGGCGCTGGGGGTTGTGGTCACCGCATTAACCCAGGCGATTATCGGCGGACTGGGTCTGGGGCTGGCCGGCGTGCCGTTTGCCGCGATTCTGACTGTACTTATTTTTATCTGCTGTGTGGCACAACTCGGCCCGCTGCTGATTATGATCCCGTCCATCATTTATCTGTTCTGGACAGGCGATACCACCTGGGCTGTGGTGATGATTGTCTGGGCCGGTATAGTTGCCACCATGGATGGCATTCTGCGTCCGTATCTCATCAAAATGGGGGCAGATTTACCGATGGTTCTGATTCTGACGGGTGTTATCGGCGGGATGTTATCACTCGGCATGATCGGACTCTTTATCGGCCCTGTCGTGCTGGCCGTTTCTTACACACTGCTGAAGGCATGGATGAATGATGTGCCAAAGCCGTCAGATGACCTGACGGAAGTTCGTGCTTATATGGAAGAACAACTCTCGGAAAAAGAATAAGTTTTTAATCAGAGGTGCCGGAACGCACCTCTGATATATTTAATTAATTATTCAATTATGGTTCATAAATAGCATTAATAATTTGAAATATTAATATACATTGAGAAAAACACACCGGACTTATTCCCGTTACGGACAGAGGTTCTGAATATATTTCACTTATCTAACAATCAGTAAATATATATATTGAGACAATTCTTAATGCAGGCATATCTTAATTATTTTAATATATCCGCCATCAAGTAACGAATTAAAAGGTATTGTTATTCATTACAATGATACCTTCCGAATACAAATATTGCTGTGTGTAGTCTTTGCCTGTCAGCCCATGATAGGCTTTTTTTTTGCCTGTAATTCAGGATATCTGATTTGGTTTTATTTTGATTTGCCTTAAGTGCTGACGGATATTCTAACATCGAATACCAAAAAAAAGCCCGAAATAATCCGGGCTTTTAATCATTTTAAATGACTGAATCAGTGATTTTCTGCTAATGAAATCCAGGTTTTCACTACAGTATCCGGATTAAGCGAAACACTGTCGATTCCCTGCTCCATAAGCCAGGCCGCAAAATCCTGGTGATCGGATGGTCCCTGACCACATATTCCCACATATTTGTTACGTGCTTTCGCCGCGTTGATCGCCATCGACAGCAGCGCTTTCACCGCATCGTTGCGCTCATCAAACAGCGTGGAAACCACACCGGAGTCACGATCCAGACCCAGCGTCAGCTGTGTCATGTCGTTGGAGCCGATAGAGAAACCGTCGAAATACTCGAGGAACTGGTCTGCCAGCAGTGCGTTTGACGGGATTTCACACATCATAATCAGGCGCAGGCCATTTTCGCCGCGTTTCAGACCATGAGCCGCCAGTTCATTCACCACCGCTTCTGCCTGTGCCACTGTACGGACAAACGGAATCATCACTTCGACGTTAGTCAGATCCATATCATTACGCACACGTTTCACTGCTTCACATTCCAGCGCGAAACAATCACGGAAATCATCATGCACATAACGGCCGGCACCACGGAAGCCCAGCATCGGGTTCTCTTCATGTGGTTCGTAGATATCCCCGCCGACCAGGTTGGCATATTCGTTGGATTTAAAGTCAGACAGACGGACAATCACTTTCTTCGGATAGAACGCCGCGGCAATCGTGGCAATCCCTTCAACCAGGCGACCGATATAGAATTCCACCGGATCATCATAGCCCTGCATCATGCTGCGGATTTCCGCCTGTAATTCCGGGGTCTGCTGATTAAATTCCAGCAGTGCGCGCGGGTGTACGCCAATCATACGGTTGATGATAAATTCCAGACGCGCCAGACCGACACCTTCATGCGGCAGGCAGGCAAAGTCAAATGCACGGTCAGGGTTACCAACGTTCATCATGATTTTGGTGCCCACTTCCGGCATTTTATCGATTTCAGAAGAGTGGATATCAAAATCCAGTTTGCCGCCGTAGACATAACCGGTATCCCCTTCAGAACAGGAAACCGTCACTTCCTGGCCTTCTTTCAGGAGTTCGGTGGCATCACCGCAACCAACCACCGCCGGGATCCCCAGCTCACGGGCAATGATTGCCGCATGGCAGGTACGGCCGCCACGGTTGGTCACAATCGCCGCGGCTTTCTTCATGATCGGTTCCCAGTCCGGGTCAGTCATATCAGTGACTAACACATCACCCGGCTGAATACGATCCATCTGGCTCAGGTCATGGATAACTTTGACCACACCGGCACCGATACGGTGACCGATTGCACGGCCTTCAACCAGCACATTGCTCTGGCCGTTCAGCTGATAACGTTCCATCACCTGCTGATTGGAACGGACAGTTTCCGGACGCGCCTGCACGATATACAGTTTGCCGTTGTTACCGTCTTTCGCCCACTCGATATCCATCGGACGACCGTAGTGTTTTTCAATGGTCACGGCCTGTTTTGCCAGTTCTTCCACTTCACTGTCGGTCAGTGAGAAACGTTTGCATTTTTCTGCATCCACATCCTCAATACGCACCTGTTTGCCGTGGCTGGTGTCATCCGCATAAACCATCTGGATTTTCTTGGAACCCATGGTACGGCGGACAATGGCCGGACGGCCTTTTGCCAGGGTTGGTTTGTGGACATAAAACTCATCAGGGTTTACCGCGCCCTGCACCACCATCTCACCCAGCCCGTAAGCGGATGTGATAAAGACCACCTGGTCAAAACCGGACTCGGTATCGATAGTGAACATCACGCCGGAAGACGCGAGGTCAGAACGTACCATGCGCTGAACACCGGCAGACAGCGCAACACCACGGTGGTCATAGCCCTGATGCTCGCGGTAAGAAATCGCGCGGTCATTAAATAATGAAGCAAATACGTGCTTGATGGCGACCATAATCGCATCAATGCCCTGCACGTTTAAGAAGGTTTCCTGCTGTCCCGCGAAGGAGGCATCCGGCATATCTTCAGCCGTTGCGGAAGAACGCACAGCAAAAGATGCGCCTTTCTCGCCTTCGGACAGCTGTTCATACGCCTGACGGATATCCTGCTCAAATTCCGCGGAGAACGGGGTATCAATTACCCATCCGCGGATCTGTGCACCGGCTTTCGCCAGCTGGTTGACATCGTCAACATCCGTTGTATCCAGCAGCTCATAAATACGCTGGTTGACGCCACTTTGCTCAAGAAAGTCATTGAAGGCCTGAGCCGTGGTGGCAAAACCATTGGGAACAGACACGCCTAATCCGGAAAGATTGGTTATCATTTCACCTAAAGACGCATTTTTACCACCGACACGGGGTACGTCATTCATACCTAATTGGTTATACCAAAGTACATTACACGGGGTTTGACCATTGTTGGACATTGCAAGCAATCCTTTTAACATTCAAAAGAAGGTAAAATCGGAAATACGGGCTCTGCTGAGCATCAGAAACAGATTATCACAATGTTTGTAAGAATATAGACAGGTGAATCGATCAACCCGATTACAATATTTTTTTATCCTTTATAATCATGTTTTAATTTATTTGTGCCGTTGCTCCGGATTATCGATTCAGCAAAAAACATAGGAAAATAAATAACATGTCTATCACAACCGGCTCATCTTCTGATACACAAAATAAAGAAACACGGAGTGTCTTCTTTATTTCTGACGGAACGGCTATTACGGCGGAAGTATTAGGTCATGCTGTATTGTCACAGTTCCCTATTGATATTATCGCTTACACCCTGCCTTTCGTGGCAACCGTAGAGCGTGCGCTGGAAATCAGACAAAAAATCGATACCATTTTTGAAACCACCGGGTTACGCCCGCTGGTGTTCTACTCCATTATCTGTCAGGACGTGCGCGAAGCCATTACCGGCAGTCAGGGCTGCTGCCAGGACATCGTCCAGACCCTGGTGGCACCGATTCAGAAAGAGATTCAGATGGAACCTCAGCCGATGTTCAACCGGACGCATGGTTTATCCAAACGCAATCTGAGCCAGTATGACGCCCGGATCGCCGCCATTGATTTCGCGCTGGCGCATGATGACGGTGTTTCCCTGCGTAATATGGATCAGGCTCAGGTGATTCTGCTCGGCGTTTCCCGCTGCGGTAAAACCCCGACCAGCCTCTACCTGGCGATGCAGTTCGGTATCCAGGCCGCCAACTATCCGTTTACCGCAGATGATATGGACAATCTGCAGCTGCCTGCTGCCCTGAAACCGTATAATAAAAAACTATTCGGTCTGACCATTGATCCTGAACGTCTTGCCGCTATCCGGGAAGAGCGCCGTGAAAACAGCCGCTACGCCTCAATCCGCCAGTGCCGGATGGAACTGGCAGAAGTGGAAGCACTGTACCGCAAACACAAAATCAGCTACCTCAACACCACCAACTATTCGGTGGAAGAGATATCGACAAAAATCATCGATTCTCTGGGATTAAACCGCCGTATGTTCTGACAGCGGAAACGGTTAAGTGGATCCCATTCCCCCGGTGATCCACTTTCTGCAATTGTATCTTGTAATCATCACGTTTTCGTTTATTGTGATCGGTATCACTGTGGTTTCACACAGCAACTGACCGAATTCAGAGACAGCATTAATCTATGGAAAAAACGGATGAACTGCGCACACGGGCAATAGACAAACTGATCACCCCGTCTGCGCTGGCCGGCGAGTTTCCGGCCACAGCAGCAATTACTAAGAATGTCGCCACATCACGAACCCGCATTGAACGCATTTTAACCGGTGACGACCCGCGTCTGCTGGTGATTGTCGGCCCCTGCTCTGTGCATGACCCGATTGCCGCACTGGATTACGCACAACGCCTGAGCGAGCTTCTGCCAAAATACAGTGCGCGCCTTGAAATTGTGATGCGTACCTATTTTGAAAAACCGCGTACGGTGGTCGGCTGGAAAGGCCTGATTTCAGATCCGCGTCTGGACAACTCCTGCCAGGTCAATGAAGGTATCCGGCTGGCACGCAAACTGCTGATCGACGTTAATGCACTGAATGTCCCGACAGCCACCGAGTTTCTCGATATGGTCACCGGGCAGTATATTGCGGATCTCATCAGCTGGGGGGCAATCGGTGCCCGGACCACGGAAAGCCAGATCCACCGCGAAATGGCCTCCGCGCTCTCCTGCCCGGTCGGCTTCAAAAACGGGACTGACGGCAATATCAAAATTGCGATTGATGCTATCCGTGCCGCACAGGCCGGTCATATGTTCCTGTCACCGGATAAAGACGGTCAGATGACCATTTACCAGACCAAAGGCAATCCGTTCGGGCACATTATTATGCGCGGCGGCAAAACACCGAACTATGCCGCCGGTGATATTGCACACGCCTGTGATCAGCTGCGCCAGTTTGACCTGCCGGAACATCTGGTGATTGATTTCAGCCACGGTAACTGTCAGAAAATCCACCGCCGTCAGCTGGATGTCGCCAAAGATGTCGCACAACAGATTAAAGACGGTTCGCGGGCTATCGCCGGTGTTATGGCGGAAAGCTTTATTCAGGAAGGCACACAAAAACTGGTCAATCACAAAGCGCCTGTGTACGGGCAGTCGATTACTGACCCGTGCCTGAGCTGGGCGGATACCGTCACCTTACTGGATATTCTGGCTGACGCGGCGAATGCCCGTTTCGGCTGATTTTTTTCCTTATTATGAAACAGGATGCCCGGCATCCTGTTTATTCATCACTCATAGTTATCATTTACACACCATATAGTTGAGATACAGCTCACTTTTTCCATGTAAATCCCCCCTCCGGAAAGAAATCGCTTGTACAGATTCCATCATCTGCTGATAATAATTTGCGAGTGAGAATTGATATCAAATAAAATTATATGACTGAAAATAATCAGAATTCTGTGATATCCGGACGTTCCGGATATAAAAATACAGCAACAAATAAGATCACCGTTATCAGCAGCGAGGCACTCCTGGGGCCTCAGCAACGCATTATTATCCATCATCAGAACGAGGAATATCACCTGCGCCGGACAAAAAACGGAAAACTGATTCTGACCAAATAATATACCGGCCAGCCACCTGTTTCCTTAAGGCAGCCAGCTTACTTTTTGACACCTGTTATCCGGTTTGCACCTGTTTGGTACAAACCATGAAAAAGTAAGGATCTGCCATGAGCGACAAAAAACTCTCCCGTTACATCGCCCTGAGTAAACGGGATTTATTCGCCTGTTCCTATGATATTGCTAAAAAAATGCGCATATCCGAGGCGGAGCTGGCACACTGCCGGGTCGGATATGATACCTGCCGCCTCACACCGGATATCCCCGCTATTTTTCGTTTACTCGCCACTGCCGGCGACCTGGCCGGCGTTACCGAAAATGACAATGCGATGCAGGAACACTACGGCACATATGCTAATGTCGAGTTCGGGGAACATGCAAGCCTGCTGCTGAATCCGTACGGGCTGGATTTACGCTTTTTCCTGTCTCAGTGGCACTCTGCATTTGTGTTAGCAGAAAATACGCTGAACGGGCTGCAACACAGCCTGCAGTTTTTTGATCGTCACGGCTATGCTGTCCACAAAATATATACTACACGTAATACGGATATGACCGCCTGGAAACAACTGACTGCACAATTTGCCACGCATGACAATCCGCGGGTTACCCCCCGGCCTGTCGTCATTCCGGCTTCCGTGCCACTGACACCGGAACAGCAGACTGAATTTACCCGCAACTGGCAGCAAATGACCGATGTACACCAGTTCTTTACTCTGCTGAAAAAATTTAATATCAGCCGCTTACAGGCATTCCGTTATGTGGATAACACGCTGGCACAGCGGATAGATAACAGTGCATTATTACGGCTGCTCACACTGTGCGAAAAAGATAAGAATGACATCATGATCTTTGTCACCAACCGGGGGTGTGTCCAGATTTTCACCGGCGCCATCACCCGGCTCGAAAGGATGATCTCCGCAGATAGCGGAAAATACTACATTCATATTTTCAATGAGTTATTCTCTTTCCGCATAGCTGAATCACACATTGCGGAATGCTGGATAACCCGTAAACCCACCAAAGACGGTATTGTTACCAGCATGGAATTATTTGATAAAAACGGCCAGGCTATCGCCCAGTTGTTCGGCCAGCGCACCGAAGGTGAACCGGAACAAACTGTCTGGCGTCGTCAGATTGATACCCTGCTGTCAGATAATATCGATAAGGCTGTAGCATGAAAAAATATATCTTGCTGCTGCTGTTCTGCTTTTGTCCGTCTGCACTCAGTGTTCAAGGTGGTATTATTACCCTGGGCGGGGATGTCACCGAGATTGTTTTTGCACTCGGTGCCGGTGATCGGGTCATTGCCCGTGATACGACCAGTGAGCATCCGCCACAAGTCACTCAGTTACCGGATGTCGGCTATCTGCGGCTGCTTAATGCGGAAGGTTTATTATCGCTTCAGCCCTCACTGATCCTCGCCAGTGAACTGGCCTATCCTTCCGCCGTATTATCTCAGATCAGTATGGCTGGTATCCCTGTTGTCACCGTGAGTGCCAAAGCGGAGCTTACCGCTATCACCACTAAAATCAGCCAGATTGCGGAAGCTCTGGCTTTGCAGTCAGCAGCTGCGGCCCTGACTGCCGACATTGACCGTAAACTGAATGCCGTTCCGCAAACGCCCCTGCCGGTGAATGTACTGTTTCTGCTCAGCCACACGGGTACCGCCCCGATGGCAGCCGGTACAGATACCGCTGCTGACAGTCTGATCCGCAGTGCGGGCGGAAAAAATGCCGCCGGTTCTTTTCGCCGCTACCGGCCTCTGTCTGCAGAAGGGATGATTGCCGCTCAGCCGGATTTAGTGGTGATCACCCGCAGCGGCCTGGCTTCACTCGGCAGCACCGACAAGCTGTGGCAGTTACCGGGACTGGCGCAAACCCCCGCCGGAAAACACCAGAGCGTATTGATAGCCGATGACATGGGATTTCTCGGCTTCGGGTTACAAACGCCTGAAACACTGCGTCAGTTACGCAAAGCGATGGAGGCAACAGCTGCGCTATGAACAATCCGCCTGCTTTTCACCTGCGCCGCCTGTGCCTCTGTTTGCTGTTATCAGTCATGATATTTACTGCCATGAATACCGGCGGACTGCCGGTTTCTGTCAGTGCATTCCTGCGGGGTGAAATCACCCCGCAACTCTGGCAGATTTGGTTGTCTGTACGTCTGCCGAGGATTGTACTGGCTGTTCTGGCTGGCATGGCACTGGCGACTGCCGGTGTATTATTGCAGGGATTGTTCCGCAACCCGCTGGCTGATCCCGGTTTACTCGGGATCAGCAGCGGTGCTGCCGTTGCCGTGGCACTGGGAATTGTCTTTATCGCGCCTTATCTGAGCGGTACACTCACACTGTATCTGCACATTATTACCGCATTCAGTGGTGCACTTTGTATCAGCGGGCTGATTTTTATGCTCAACCGCCGCCGTCAGCCATTACTGCGCCTGTTACTGTGCGGTATCGCCGTTAATGCCATCAGCATGTCTTTTGTCGGCGTACTCAGTTATCTGAGTAATGATAACGAATTACGTCAGTTTTCACTCTGGATGATGGGCGGCACCGGGCATATCAGCTGGGTTCTGCTGCTGCCGGCTATCATACTGATACTCCCTGTATTTTATGCTGCATTCAGGCTGTCACATCCGCTGGATATGATTCAGCTGGGAGAGGAAGAAGCACATTATGCCGGCGTCAATGTCCGCCGGACACAACAGTGTGTACTGCTGATCAGTGCTCTGCTTACCGGTATCACCGTGGCACTGTGCGGAATTATCGGTTTTATCGGCCTGGTTATCCCCCACCTGATGCGTATGATTTTCGGCTGGCATCACCGGCTTCTGCTGGTGACATCGGCCCTTGCAGGCGCGCTGCTGTTACTGCTTTCGGACACCCTTGCCCGCACCCTGGTGGTACCGGCAGAAATTCCGGTCGGGTTACTGACCGGACTGATCGGCGCGCCTTATTTTCTCTGGCTGATTTTCTCGGTGAAGGAATAATATGTCCCGCATAACCACAAATACCACACCACCGGTACTGGTTGCAGAGAATATCTGTTTTTCCCGCCACGGACAGCCGGTAATCCGTGATATCTCCCTGACATTACACTGCGGAACCATCACTGCTGTTACCGGCCCGAATGGTGCGGGAAAATCAACCCTTCTTCGTTTACTCAGTGGTTATTGCCCCAGTGACAGCGGACAAATCATACTGCGCGAAAAACCGATGGCATCCTGGTCGGCCGCAGCTCTGGCACAGATCAGGGCGGTCATGACACAACAAAGTGTTATCTCTGCCCCCTACCGGGTCAGAGACATTATTGCGCTGGGGGATTTGCACAGAGAATATACACGTCAGACGACCATTGATGAAGTGATACACCTGACGGCCTGCGAATCATTGCTCGATAAACGCTGGTATCAGCTTTCCGGTGGTGAGCAGCAGCGGGTTAATCTGGCGCGGGCACTGATGCAACTGAGCGGCCCGTTACCCGTTCCCCGCCTGCTATTACTGGATGAACCCACTGCCGCGCTGGATATTCACCACCAGCAACGCCTGATACGGATGCTGAAAAAGCGGGTGAGCACAACCTCCCTGGCCGTCTTCTGTATTCTGCATGACCTGAATTTAGCGTCTTTATATGCTGACCACATCATAATGCTGAATAACGGATGCATTGTCCGTCAGGGAACGCCGGGAGAAGTACTACAAAAAACGGTACTGACGGAAACCTATCAGGCTGACCTGATAACGCTCCGCCATCCGCTTACCGGCAATAATTCTGTGTTACTTACCCCGTAATATTAATCACTTTTTGCTGTAACACGTTGTTTGCGGCAAAAAGTCATTGCCGAGAGCAAACATAAGGTATACCCGAGCAATTCGCAGCCCTCTTCTGCCAGGTTTTTTGCCAGCCGGTTAAAATCATCCCCCATCATGCCGCGCCATAAAATCCCCATACCAAACAGGCGCGAAAATACCAGTACCACCAGCAAACCGGTGACCATCATCCCGTATGCCGGGTGGGTGACAAAACGGTACAACCCGCTAACCGCTGTACGCGGATGCAGAAAAGCATAGACAATCGCAGCCAGTGAGACCGGAACCGCGAACCAGAACCATGCGCCGTGAGAAATATAATCAAAAATCTGATCCAACTCCCTGATCAGCATGCTGGCAAACAATCCGGCAATCAGGAAAAAACCCGCTCTGTCCTCCGGTTCCCGCAGCCCTTTGCGGAAAAACAGCACAATCACAGCCAGCAGCATCACTTCAGCAACAATTTCTGTCACCGAGTCTTCCCCCAAATCATTCTTAAGAACCAAAATATCAATAAACAACAGACCTGTGCTGGCAGCCATGATCAGTGCCAACATAAAAAAACGCCCCATTGCCCCGAAAAGAAACCGAAATTGCTGTGACATAACTATCCTGAATTATATTTATCGTCAGCGGATTCTATCGATTTCCAATCTGTAATTGGTGACATATGGTGCTATATGCTGGTGATAAACCAATTGGTTTCATCTATTGGTCTGATAATGATTCTCAATCATGAAAGGCACGATTTGCCTACACAATTCTTGGAAAATTCATAAAATATGACTAATAACATCTGTGACTATTAGAATTTATAGATTGTAGCCCGATTTTGGGAGGTGAACATGTCAGAAAGTGTAGTGAACGATATTATCAAATGGCTGGAAACTCAGTTACAGCGCAATGAAGGGATCAAGATCGATACTATTGCGGATAAAAGCGGTTATTCAAAATGGCATCTTCAGCGTATTTTCAAAGATATCAAGGGATGTACATTAGGTGAGTATGTCCGTAAGCGTCGCCTGCTGGAGGCCGCTAAATCTCTGCGCGATAACGATATGTCTATTCTGGATATCGCATTGCAGTATGGTTTCAGTTCACAGGCAACCTTTACCCGTATCTTTAAAAAACATTTCAATACCACACCGGCAAAATTCCGTGATCACGGCCAGATGCCGGAACCGCGCTGTTTCATGGAGTGTGGTTCACACTAAATGGCTGAAAAATATCCCCGCCGCCGTCACCGGTCAAACGGGGATATTTTTTTATCCTGCTGTAATCACTGAGCCGATTAACCGCCTGCTTTATTTAAGCTCTGCCACCAGCCAGTCCCGCAACTGAGTCAATTCATCGTGCATGTCCGGATAACCGGTCATAAGCTCAGTAAATACCGCTGTCACCGCATCAGCACTGTAACGCTGACCAGTCAGTAGTTGTGCCAGTTGCTCCAGCGGGGCCGGGTCAAGACTGTCAGTAAAAATCTGCGCCCGGCTGATCATGCCGCGCTCCACATCAAAATACAGTTCAATACCGCCCCATTTAAAGCGGGTATCCAACAGATGGCTGAAGGCCGGTGCATTACCGAAATTCCAGTCCCAGCTGCTTTGTCTGGCAAAGGTTTCAGCAAATCCCGGCAGGTCAGGAAGTGAATCCGGTGAAATCAGTTCCGTTTCCGCTTTCTCGCCGTAATAGTCGAAAAACGCCGCTTTAATCACGTCACAAACCTGTTCATGGTCAATCCCCGGAATAATTTCCGCCAGATTAGTCACCCGTGAGCGGACAGAGGTAATCCCTTTAGCCTGCAATTTCTTCGGATCCGGGTTGAGATAATCCGCCAGACGGCTTAAATCCGCATTAATTAATACCGTACCATGATGAAAACCGCGATCTTTGGTTTCCCGGTACGCCGACCCGGAAATTTTCCGCTCACCATCACCGCTGTTCACCACCAGGTCATTACGCCCGGATGCCGATACCGAAATACCGAGCCGGGATAAACCATCGAGAATAATATTGGTGGATACCGTTTTGTCATATTCCGGTTTCCCGGCCATAAAGGTGAAATTAGTATTTCCCTTGTCGTGGAATACCGCCCCGCCGCCGCTGCTGCGCCGGGCTAATTTAATATGGTCGGATTCCATTTTGCGGGTATTACATTCCTTCCACGGGTTTTGCGCCCGGCCGATAACCACGGTGTCATTATTACGCCACAGAAACAGCACACGCTGGTCGGCGGGCATTTGCCGGAAAATACACTCTTCAACAGCAAGGTTAAACCACGGATCAAAGGAATCAGAAATAAAAAGACGAAGTGACGACATGTTGTCCCCCGGAAAAAAATAGGCTGCCGATAAGATAACATAGTTATACCGATGATTTTAAAGTCTGCGCGCCTGCCAGAAGACTTTTTTCCAATAGACGTTATCAAGGCTGGAACGCATCACACCTTTGCTTGTCGAGGCATGAATAAAGGCGCGATCAGAATCATAGATACCGACATGTAACCCGTTTTCGCCACCGCCGGTTTTAAAGAATACCAGGTCGCCGGGCTGTAAATCCTCAACATCAATCCGGGTGCCATAAGTGGTCTGGGCTTTGGTGGTGCGCGGCAGTGAAATAGCAAAGCGGTCATTAAATGTCCGGTAGACAAAACCGGAGCAATCAATACCGTTTACATCCATTCCGCCATAGTGATAAGGCGTACCGTACCATTGCGATAATTGTTCCCGCAACTGGGCAATCACCATAATCGGATCCGATAATTCCGTTTTGATCGGCGGTGCGTGGTATTTACGCGGTGTCGATGAACAGCCGACAACGGCTAATACGCAGATAAAAAGCAGAGAACGGAATATCATTTTCATTGTATTATCCCCGGTACGGCTGACCTTCAACCCGCATTACTGTATTAATATCTGCGGGTGAAAGTCAATATTTGCCGTATTTTACCCGGTGTTACGGCATTTTCCGGTAATACAGCAATGTCAGATTTTCATCAGTAACCAGTTCGTCAGCCGGTGAGACATCGTTTTCATCCACCCCGTGACGATCCCGCAGGATCAGCGCAACATTACCGGTTTTACGGGCGTTATTCAGCCAGGATTCAAAGTCATCATGTGTAATAAATTTTGATTTTGTATCCGGATAGATATCACTCAGTCCGTATTTCAGTTCTCCCGGACGGTCAAACATATAAATATCGCTGCGCTGCAATTCCCAGGCCGCTGAAGTGCCGATACCAACACTGTTAACCAGAATATAACGGGCATCTTTCAGCAGCGCGATATTATCCTGAATAAAGATCTGCGGTAAATTTGCCCGTTCTGTACGGGCCGGTAACAGCGAACTGACCGATAAACTGATTGCCACCGTACAAAATGCCGCCAGCATCCAGTAACGGCAACCCTTTATCAGGGTGAACACCGAAACAGCAATCCAGAACAGGAATATCGCAATGGCCCCGGTAAATTTGCCGCGCTCATCCGCAGAATACACCAGGGTATTTTCCAGGTTGTTTATTACCAGCAGAGCAATAACCGCGCAGAAACCGAAAATAATATTGATCACCGCATTCAGTTTAAAGACAGATACGGCCTGTTTTTTTATCAGGGTATGGATATATGCTGCCATCAGGATCGTCAGTGGTGCAATGACCGGCAGAATATAGGTCAGTAATTTTCCTTTGGCGATACTGAAAAATAAGAACGGCAATACTGTCCAGCACAGCAGGAAGAATAACGGCTTATTTTCACGGCGCTGTTGCCAGCCGTGTTTTAATGCCCCGAATAAAAAACCGCTCCAGGGTAAAACACCGGCAAACAAAATCGGAATAAAGAACCAGAATGGCGAGAGATTTTGCGCCTCTTTACTCATAAAACGTTGTATGTGCTCAACCACGACAAAATAGCGCCAGAAATCAGGCTCGGCGTGATATATCGCCAGCGCCCACGGCAGTGTGATAAGCCCGGCTGCAGCGATCCCCGCCCAGCAATAACAAAGCATAGTTTTAAAACGTCGGTAGAAAATATGCACCGGAATCAGCGCAATAACCGGCAATACCAGTGCCAGAAAACCCTTTGTCATCAGCGCCATGCCGCAGGCCAGCCCGAAGGCAATCCAGTAGCTCAGCAATGCACGGCGTGACTGCGCGGTGATCAGCCCATAACTGAGATAAATCACCAGCGTGACCCACATGGTCAAAATCGGATCCAGCGTACTGTAAGTCCCGAGTGCGAGAACCAGTAACATACTGGCATACAGAAAGGCGGCTGTGCGGGCGATGACGTTTTCATCCCACATTTTCATTGTCAGCCGGTAAACCAGCCATGTGCTGACCATTGTTGAGAACAGGACACCAAAACGCACTGCAAATTGTGTATGACCAAACAACATCTGACTGATGTTATTTACCCAGTAACCCGCCACCGGCTTTTCAAAATAGCGGATATCCAGCAGATGCGGCACCACCCAGTTACCGTCAGCCAGCATTTCCCGGCTGATCTCCGCATACCGGGTTTCATCCGGCTGCCATAACGCACGAAATTCCAAAGGAATAAAATAGGTTACTGCAATAAACAACAGGAATAACACAGTCCACATTGCGGCAGACGGATACGCCACATGAAACGCGGACTTACGGCTGTTAACGTCCAATATAACCTCCGGACAAGGATACAATTTTACCACAACAAGGTAATCATCTCTGTTACCTCCATTAAGACCCGGGTATGGGAAAATAATTCACGGTGTAACAGAATATTTTGTTTATACAACAAAGAAAAAACGGAGGGATTAATACAGGCTTAATCGTTTAATGACGGCTTAATAAAACACTAAGCCGTATTATGATTATACGGCGGGTTTTTCTTTACTGTGGATCAGACGCACCCCAAACAGAATAAAAATAATACCGATGCTTTTTATCAGCGACACACCTTCATTAAACCAGGGCAGGAACGCAGCCAGCAAATAGACAAACACATAACTCAGGCTGATAAGCGGGTAGGCTTTATTGAGCGGCAAATCCCGCAGCGCGAGCAGCCAGCACACCATTGACAGAACATAGCCCGCCAGTCCGGCGAAAACGACTGCGAACGGCTGCCACTGAGATAGCAACCAGCGGATATCCAGCCACTGCGGGCTCAGGGCAATATCCGGTAATTGTGTCACACCCAGTTTCAGCAACAGCTGCGCGGCGGTGACAAACAGCACACTGCCGAGTACCCAAAGATATCCGCGCATCAGTGTCCCGCTCCCATCAGAATCACGCCGGTGACAATCGCTGCCACACCGCACCAGTGTTTACGGGTCACCCGTTCACCGTATAAAAACTGCGCCACCAGGGTAACCACCACAAAGTTGATACTCAGCATCGGATAGGCGATATTCAGCGGCATAACCTGCAAAAGTTTCAGCCACAGCAGCATTCCCAGACCCAGCAGAAACACCGCCAGCACCAGCCAGTACAGGCCTCTGCGTTTTGCATTTTCCTGTGCAGACTGCCAGACATCAACCGCCTGTTTCTGGCAGATCTGACCACCGCAGGTGAGAAAACTCACAATAATCAGTAAAACAATTTGCCCGAACACCATCACACCTTATGGCTGTTTATCATAGATATAGAGGGTCATCCGGCTGTTTTCGGTTCGTTTGTCCGCCGGTGGCAGTTTGGCATCGTAGGTATCATTTTTATCTGTTACCAGCAGTGCAACCTGCCCTTTCTTACGGGTTTCCGCCAGCCACTCAGCGAAAGTCGCATCATTCAGCAGGCGGTATTCGCTGTCCGGATATTTCAGACCATAAGTCAGTTCGCCCGAATTATTCAGCAGATAAATATCACCGCGTTTCAGCTCCCAGGCCAGTCCGGCACCAATGCCGACACTGTTACTGACAATAAACGGACTTTTTTCCAGATCAGCCATATTCTGGCGGATAAATGCCTGCGGCAGTTTGGAATCCACTGAGTGATCCGGCACCGCGCTGCCGAAGATCAGACTGACCACCAGGGAACAGGAAGCTGCCCACAGCCAGTGTTTTGCTTTCAGCAGATAACAGAGATACCCGATGATGCCCCAGATAGTAAAGGCGACAATCCCCAGAACCACTTTGGACCATTCATCCGGCTGATAAATTGGTTTTTTCACCAGATAGCTGGCAATGATCAGTCCTGCGACGGCGACCGCACCAAAGGCCAGGTTCAGGATACCGTTCGCCTGCAGCGCTTTCATCCGGTGCTTACGCACACAATCCACACCGTATTTGGCGATCATCACCGCCAGTGGCGCCATCAGCGGCAGCATATAGGTCGGCAGTTTCCCTTTGGCAATACTGAACAGCAGGAACGGAGCCACAAACCAGCAGAACAGGAAGAACATCGGCGGGTTATTGCGCCGCTCTTTCCAGCCTTTAAACAATGCGCCGGGCAGTAACGCCAGCCACGGCAGACAACCGAGCAGGATCACCGGGATGTAGTACCAGACCGGTGAGGCGTGCTGGGCGTCTTCACCTGAAAAACGCTGGAAATGCTCCACCACAATGAAATAGCGCCAGTAATCCGGCTCCTGCTGATGAACCGCAATCGCCCACGGCAGGCTGATCAGCACTGCGCAGATCACCGCCAGCGGGCCGAATTTCAGTAACTCAATGAAACGCCGCTGGTACAGCATCACCGGCAGCATTGCCACCACCGGGATCGCCAGCGCAAGGAAGCCTTTGGTCATAAAGCCCATACCACAGGACAGGCCCAGCAGGCACCAGGACGTTATCCTGGTTTTCATATTTTCGGCTTTCAGTGCCCTGAAGCTGAAGGCCATCGAGGCAATCACCCACATGGCAAACATCGGGTCGAGCACACTGTATGTGCCGACACTGAACACCAGAAACATGGAGACAAAGACCAGCGATGCAACAAATGCTGTGTGACGATTGCGCCACATCAGAAGCGTCATCCAGTAAACCAGCAGAGTGCTGATAAGGATGCTGAAGACCGAGCCTGCACGGACAGCAAAATTAGTATGACCGAAAACCAGCTGGCTGACATTATTCACCCAGTAACCGGCCACCGGTTTTTCAAAATAACGCAGATCGAGTAACTTCGGGACAACCCAGTCGCCCTGTGTCACCATTTCACGGCTGATTTCCGCATACCGGGTTTCATCCGGATGCCAGAGCAGACGATCATTGATCGGGAAAAGGTAAGTTAACACGAAAAAAAGAGCCAGCAGAAAGGCTCCGATTTTACTCGCCCGGTTATTCAGCATGTAATGCTATCCCTCTTGTTGGCAGCCCAGCCACCCTTCCCGGCCGGGGAAATCACCCCGTACCACTTTGCCTGTCGGTAATGTTGATAAATCAGACGGCAGCAATTCACTGAGCGGACAAAAGCGGAAATCCTCATGTTTAATCCGTTCCAGTAATGCCTCAAACTGTGCGGCTTTGGACATGCCTTCCACTTCAGTGTGGATGGTATAGACCGGTACGCCCTGATCCCGTCTGATTGCATCGAGGATAAAGTCGTTGAAATCCGCATCAGCCACCTGCGGCCCCACCACTTCATCATAGGTCGGCAGTGTAACAGGAATCTGTACGGTTCCGGTAGTCCCGTCTGCAAGAAGCGGGCGAAACGGATGCGTGCCGCGGCAATCACTGTTGTAGGCAAAACCAAACGCCTGTTTGGCTTCAATCACCCGTTCATCCGCACGCCAGCCTGCCACCGCAGAGCACTGTACCGGTTGTCCGGTCGCCTGTGATAAGGCATCGGTGCCCAGGCGAATCTGCTCTGTGATTTGTGCCGGTGTCCAGCGGCCGACTTTCGCCTGCCAGCCCTGGTGATCCCAGGCATGCAGGCCGACTTCATGACCGGCATCCAGCGTCTGTTTCATCAGATAGCCGAGGTCACGGGCAATTTTTTTCCCCGGCCACGCCGTACCGGCCAGCAGAATATCCAGGCCGTATAATGACGCCGCATTGGAGCGCAGCATTTTCCACAGAAACTTAGGACGCAAAAGGCGCCACAAGTGACGCCCCATATTGTCCGGCCCGACGCTGAAGAAAAAACTGGCTTTAATATCGTGCTGCGCAAATACCTTCAGTAACTGCGGCACACCTTCCAGTGTGCCGCGGTAGGTATCCACGTCAACCCGCAGGCCGACATTTTTCATTACTCGTCGTTCCTCAGCTCTTCAACCGCACCGCGCAGGAAGAAGTCGAGCGTTTCTTCCACCGTCTGGCGGGTATCGATAGTCGGTTTCCAGTCCAGTAAACGCTTCGCATTTTTGATGCTTGGTTTACGGTGTTCCACGTCCTGGTAACCTTTACCGTAGTAAGTGCTGCTTTCGATTTTACGGAAGCCGGCAAACGGCGGGAAGTTATCACGCAGCGGATGTTTTTCGAAGCAGTCGAGCAGCATTTCTGCCAGTTCGCGGATACTCGCTTCGTTCACCGGGTTACCGATGTTGATGATCTGACCGTCACACTTGCCGTCACGGTTTTCAATGATGCGGAACAGGGCTTCGATACCGTCATGGATATCAGTAAAGCAGCGTTTCTGCTCACCACCGTCAACCAGTTTAATCGGAGAACCTTCCACCAGGTTCAGGATCAGTTGAGTGATAGCACGGGAGCTGCCGATACGTGCGGAGTTCAGGCTGTCCAGACGCGGCCCCATCCAGTTGAACGGACGGAACAGTGTGAATTTCAGACCTTCTTTCGCGCCGTATGCCCAGATAACCCGGTCAAGCAGCTGTTTGGAAACAGAATAGATCCAGCGCTGTTTGTTGATTGGGCCGACAATCAGGCGTGAATTATCTTCGTCAAACTCTTTGTCATCACACATACCGTACACTTCAGAGGTGGACGGGAAGATGATGCGTTTGTTGTATTTCGCACAGTAACGGACGATTTTCAGGTTTTCTTCGAAGTCCAGCTCGAACACGCGCAGCGGGTTACGGGTGTATTCGATTGGTGTGGCAATCGCCACCAGCGGCAGAATGACATCACATTTTTTGATGTGATACTCAATCCACTCGGTGTGAATGCTGACATCCCCTTCGATAAAGTGGAAACGCTCGTCACCGATGAAACGGTCAATCGCGGAAGAGCTGATATCCATACCATAGATATCGTAGTTGCCGTCTTCCAGCAGACGTTCTGTCAGGTGGTTACCGATGAAACCGTTCACACCCAGGATCAGCACACGCTTGCGGCGGGCAACCTGCGCAGCGGCTTTCGGGCCGACGCGGACATCCGTCACGATACCCATTTCTGCTGCCAGACGGGCACCCTGCACATACAGGCCGGACTCACCCTGACCGCTGATCACTTCCAGCGCGCCGTTTCCGCAGGCAATCACCAGCGGTTCAGCTGAAATAACGGTTCCCGGACGTTTGCCTTTGTTATCAGCAAGCACGCGGCTGCGCCAGATAATCATTTTGCGCTCACCCAGGAAGGTAAATGCGCCCGGGTACGGTTCTGTCACCGCGCGGACCAGGTTGTGGATCTGTGCCGCAGGCTGATTCCAGTCGATCAAACCATCTTCCGCACAACGGCGGCCGAAGTAAGTGGCCTGAGATTCATCCTGAGCGGTGGTTTTGTAGGTACCGGCCTCAATCAGCGGTAAGGTTTTGTTCAGCAGTGTTTCTGCGGCTTCACGAACTTTACCGTGAACAATCAGGGAAGTATCGTCACCACCGATAGTCACTTTTTCCTGCGCGACGATATCGCCGGCATCGGCTTTGGCCACCATTTTGTGCAGGGTAACACCGGTTTCGGTTTCACCGTTCAGCACGGCCCAGTTGATTGGTGCACGGCCGCGGTATTTCGGCAGCAGAGAACCGTGCAGGTTGAATGCGCCTTTCGGTGCCAGCGCCAGAATCTCTTCGCTCAGCATATCGCGGTAGTAGAAAGAGAAAATAACATCCGGTTTCAGTTCGCGGATGCGATCCACCCACAGCGGATGGTTAACGTTTTCAGGGGCATAAACCGGCAATTCCATGTCCGCACTGACGCGGGCCACCGATGAGAAGAAATGGTTTTCACCCGGGTCGTCCGTATGGGTAAAGACGGCCTGAATATCAAAGCCCGCTTTTTTCAGAGCCTTCAATCCGACACAACCAATATCATGGTAGGCAAATACGATTGCTTTCATTAGTTTTTTTCCTGAGTTTCAGTTTCACTGGTCTCTTTCGCCTGAGCGCCGACCACTTTTTGAATAAAATACCGGGGACGTGCACGAACATCGTTATAAATCCGCCCGATATATTCCCCGAGCAGACCCATTGCCACGAATTGTGCGCCGATAAACATAAATAAGATGGCGAACAGGGTAAACACGCCCTCTGCCGCCCACAGCGCGCCGAAAGCCACGCGCAGGATAATCAGTAACAGCGCCAGCAGGAAACCGGACGCGGCGATGATACTGCCGACAATGCTTAACAGGCGCAGCGGCGCAGTGGTCAGGCAGGTCAGCAGGTCATACATCAGATTGATCAGTTTGAGGAAACTGTATTTTGAGTCACCGAACTCACGTTCAGCATGTCTGACATCAATTTCAACCGTTTTACGGGCAAAGGTGTTTGCCAGAATCGGAATAAAGGTGCTGCGCTCATGGCACTGTAACATCGCGTCGATGATATGACGGCGGTACGCACGCAGCATACAGCCGTAGTCACCCATGGCGCTGCCGGTTGCGGCAATGATCATTTTGTTGATCATTTTTGAGGCGGTTTTGCGGAACCAGGAATCCTGACGGTTTGCGCGGCGTGTGCCGACCACGTCATAACCCTCTTCTGCTTTTTCAACCAGACGCGGGATCTCTTCCGGCGGGTTCTGTAAATCCGCATCCATGGTGATCACCAGATCACCGTCAGCCTGTCTGAATCCTGCCATTATCGCGGAATGCTGACCGTAGTTACGGTTAAGCAGAACAGCGACCACATGGTTTTCCGGAATTTCTGCCGCCTGCGTCAGCAATTCCGCTGAGCGATCACGGCTGCCGTCATCGACCAGCACAATTTCATAGGCCTGTTTCAGCGACTGACAGGCTTTGATTGTACGTTCCAGCAACTGAGGAAGACTCTCTTCCTCGTTATAAACCGGAATCACCACTGAGACTTTCTTAATTTCGTTAAATGACACTTATTTCTGCTCCGCAAGAATAGCTCTGATTGCGTCTGTCACACGGGTCACATCACTGTCTTTCATATCCGGGAAGAACGGCAGCGAACATAATGTCGCCGTGTTCCACTCTGAATTCGGCAGTGATAATGACGGGTACCGTTCCCGGTAATATTTCTGGGTATGCGCTGCACGGAAATGCAGGCCTGTCCCGATATTGACCGCTTTTAACTGCTCCATAAACGTATCGCGATCGATGCCGCAGACCACTTTATCCACACGGATCATCAGCAGATGATTGGCGTGCAGATGCGGATAATCCGGCACGGATAACAATTCAACCGGCAGCCCGTCCAGGGCTTCACGGTAACGCTGTGCCAGGTGTGCACGGCGTGCGTTCAGTTCGTCCATCCGGCTCAGCTGTACCACGGCAATCGCAGCGTGGATATCTGACAGGTTATATTTGAACCCCGGTTCGACCACTTCCGCCTGCGGTTTGCGCCCCTGCATCTGACGGTCAAACGCATCCACACCCAGCCCGTGGAACTTAAGACAACGGATACGCTGTGCAAGTTCATCATCATCTGTCGCAATTAATCCGCCTTCCGCACAGGTGACGTTTTTAATCGCGTGGAAGGAAAAAATAGCCGTGCCTTTTTCGCCGATCCACTCATCCCGGTAGCGGGTACCGACGGCATGCGCGGCATCTTCCAGCAGAAAAATAGTGTGTTCCTGCGCAATAGCACGTAAAGCAACCAAATCACAGGGAGCACCGGCATAATGAACAGGAATGATGACTTTGGTTTTCGGGGTAATCGCCGCACGGACAGCATCCGGCTGAATCATCAGTGTATCGCGGTCAACATCAATCATCACCGGTACCGCGCCGAGCAGTTCGATCATATTGATGGTGGACACCCAGGTCTGTGAAGGTGTGATCACCTCATCCCCCGGGCCGACACCCAGTGCCATCAGCGCAACGTGCATACCGGCGGTTGCTGATGCCAGAGCAATGGCGTGTTTACAGCCGAAACGCTGACAGAAATCCGCTTCCAGCTGCTGATTCTGCGGGCCGGTGGTGATCCAGCCGGAACGCAGTACTTTTTCAACAGCCGCGATTTCTGACTCCCCGATAGCTGGCCGGGAAAACGGAAGAAACTCAAGCATAAATACAACCTAATAAGAATCGGAAGTGATGATTATATCCTGAATTGATTCAATTGACGCTCAACACCAGGGCCCTGTTTAAATAAATCTTAATCTTTGCGGCCATAAATAACTGCAACAGAGTGCGGCATGATAACAAAAATCAGCGCCGTTGTTGATGCCAATCTGTTATTTGCCACTGTCTTTCTTGTGTTGGTCTGATACTTTTTATTTCGGACTGAAAAAGTTCGCTCAAAATATCTTCAGTCATCATTATCTGAGTTTCACCGGCTGCAAGTACCTGACCGGCTTTAAGTAACACCACTGCGTCCGCATGCAGATAACTGTGGTTTAAATCATGACCGCTGGTAATAATCGTCCCCCGTTGCTCACAAAACCGGGCTATCCATTTATCCAGCATCGCCTGCTGGGTAATATCCAGGTGGTTACGCGGCTCATCCAGTAATACGTATTTCCCGGACAAGTCATCCGTTGTCCATAATTGCAGAAATATGGCTGCTATTTTTACCCGCTGCCATTCGCCGCCGGATAATTGCGTCAGCATACGCGGCAATAACAGCTCCAGCTGAAAATCGCCGCACAGCTGATAAATAAGCTGTGTATTCTCCTGCACCGCCGGCATATAGAGCTGCAGGTACTGAAACACCGTCATCACCGGGACGCAATCGGTGGTTTGAGTCAGGTACGCGCGGAACTGTGCCTGCTGCCGTTTGGGGATCGTTTTTAAATCCGAGTCGCGGTAGCGGATTTGCCCGTCATAGCGCACAGCATCCGCCAGTGCCGCCAGCAATGTGCTCTTACCGGAGCCGTTCGGCCCCAGCAGATGGATTTGCTGCCCGGCAAAAAATTGCAGGGCATCACAGGAGAGACGACGGCCGATGCGCAGGCCGCGGACATCAAGTAACACATTTTCCATCAGCGGCGCCCTCCGTGGTGACGGGTCAGCAGATAAATAAAGGCAGGTGCACCGATGGTAGCGGTCACCACGCCAATCGGGATCTCTGCATTGGATAAAATCAGCCGCGAGCATAAATCCGCCAGCAGCAGACTGACTGCGCCGAATAGTGCGCAGGCGGGTAATAATGTCCGGTGATCGGTAATACCCATCAGCCGCAGCATATGCGGAATAATCAGCCCGATAAAACTGATGGCACCCGCCACCGCCACACTCAGGCCGATCAGCAACCCGACGGCGATAATAAACACATTGCGCCAGCGGTGTGCCGATACCCCGAGCTGCTGGGCATTGACCTCGCCCAGCGCAAGATAGTTAAGCACCGGTGCCTGCCACAGCAGCCACACCGCGACCACGGCTATCGCCGCCAGCAACGGGCTGAGCCGCCAGTCCGCCCCGGAAAAGCTCCCCATCATCCAGTACATCAGCTGACGCAAATCCAGACTGGTGCTGAAATACACCATCCAGGTCATAAATGCGCCGCAGATAACGCCTAGTGCCACACCGACCAGCAGCAGCTGGCTGTTACTCAGCCGCCGGAAATGCGCAAAATAAAGCAGAATCAGGGTCAGCAGTGTCGCCCCGATCACCGCCCCGCCCCCAAGCACCCACAGCGGTGGCATGCCTTTGAAAAACAGCACGATAAAAACAACAAACACCCCCGCACCATTACTCACGCCGAGTAATCCCGGTTCCGCCAGCGGGTTTTCAAAGATAGCCTGCATCACCGCACCGGCCATTGCCAGACCTGCGCCCACGGCAATCACCGCCAGCACGCGCGGGAAACGCAGATCCCAGACAAACAGCTGTGCGGTTTCAGATAACCACTGGCCCGGTAAAATCCACATCTCACCGGCGCACAGTGCAACGGCGATCATTATCAGCAAGGTAACGGAAAGAAGAATTATGCGCTGTACATCCCGCTTTTTCCGCGTCTGTACCAGCTTCGTGATGGGGTTGTGAATATGCATGAGATCCCTGTCATTGTTCAAGACGGGAGGCAGTATACCTGAGTCAGAAAGCGGTTAATGTCTGACAAACCACAGAAAAGAAAACGACCTCATAAGAGGTCGTTTCAGGTCTTACTCTTTCGGTGTCGATTTCTCGACCTTGGCTTTCAGCTTCTGCCCCGGACGGAAAGTGACAACACGACGGGCTGTGATAGGAATATCTTCACCCGTTTTCGGGTTACGGCCCGGACGCTGATTCTTGTCCCGCAGATCAAAGTTTCCGAAACCGGATAATTTCACCTGCTCACCATTCTCAAGAGAACGGCGTACCTCTTCAAAAAACAGCTCAACCAGGTCCTTCGCATCGCGTTTGCTCAGGTCCAGTTTTTCCGACAGATTTTCTGACATTTCAGCTTTAGTAAGCGCCATAGGTTTAGTCCCTCAAGGATGCTTTAAATCGCTGTTGCAACGCGGCAACGCATTTGTTTACGGTTGCTGCAATTTCATCTTCTTCAAGTGTACGCTCTGTATCCTGTAAGGTCAGACTGATCGCCAGACTCTTATAACCCTCAGCAACACCCTTACCACAGTACACGTCAAATAAGTTTATGCCAACTAACTGATTTACGCCAACTTTTTTACATTCATTCAGAATGTCTTGCGCAGCGACGTTTTCCGGCACAACGATGGCGATATCCCGGCGGTTCGCAGGGAAGCGTGAAATTGCTTCAGCCTCAGGAATAATACGGTTTGTCAGTGCGTCCCAGCGGATTTCAAAGACAACCGTACGGCCGTTGAGATCCAGTTTTTTCTCCAGTTCCGGATGAACCACACCGATATAGCCGATATGCTCATCTTCCAGATAAATCTCAGCACCTTGTCCCGGATGGAGGGCCGGATTCGTCGTTGCTTTAAACGATACACGATCTAATTTACCAGTCAATTCGAAAATCGCTTCCAGATCACCTTTTAAATCATAAAAATCAACAACCTGTTTTTCTGATGACCAGTGCTCCTCATTGCGGTTACCGGCGATAACGCCAGCCAGCATGGTTTCCTGACGGATCCCGAGGTCTGCGGCTGCATCCGGTACAAAGCGCAGGCCTGATTCAAACAGGCGGACACGGCTCTGCTGACGGTTCTGGTTGTACACAACGGTGCTTAACAGGCCGGTCAGCAATGACAGACGCATGGCTGACATGTCCGCAGAGATCGGATTCGGCAAAATAATAGCGTCCTGGCCCGGATGCAGCAGGGTCTGGATTTTCGGATCGACAAAGCTGTAAGTGATCGCTTCCTGGAAACCACGGTCAACCAGCAGTGTTTTCACACGCTTAAGCGGCAGATGTGCTTCGTGACGCGAGGTCATGATCAGGTCAGCACGCAGCGGAACATCCGGGATATTGTTGTAGCCGTAAATACGGGCCACTTCTTCCACCAGATCTTCCTCGATTTCCATATCAAAACGCCATGACGGTGCAGTCACCTGCCACTGATCCTGTGCTGTTTTCACATCGCAGCCCAGACGGGTCAGGATATCAGTCACCTGTGCATCATCCACATAGTGACCAATCAGACGATCAAGCTTGTTGCGGGTCAGCGTAATCGTTGCGGCTTCAGGTAAATCCGCCTCAGAAACCACTTCAATGATTTCGCCCGGCTCACCGCCGCAGATATCCAGAATCAGGCGTGTGGTACGTTCAGCTGCAATACGCTGTAACTGCGGATCCACACCGCGCTCAAAACGGTGTGAGGCATCGGTATGCAGACCATACTGACGCGCACGACCGGTAATCGCCAGCGGATTAAAAAACGCGGTTTCCAGCAGAATATTTTTGGTGGTGTCAGACACACCGGAGTGCTCGCCGCCGAAAATACCGGCCATGCCCAGCGCACCACGGCGATCAGCAATGACCAGAATGTTATCTGTCAGCGTGACTTCATTACCGTCCAGCAGAGTCAGTTTTTCACCCTGCTCTGCCATGCGGACAATCAGCTCACCCTCGAGGGTATCCAGATCGTAGGCATGCTGTGGCTGACCCAGCTCCAGCAGAACGTAGTTAGTGATATCCACGACCGGATCGATAGAGCGGATGCCGCCGCGACGCAGTTTTTCCACCATCCACAACGGGGTTTTTGCTGTCACATCGACATTTTTAATCACACGTCCGGTAAAACGCGGACACGCCTGCGGCGCATCAACACGGATCGGGAACGTGTCCTGATGAACAGCAGCGACCGGGGACATATCCGGCACCTGATAATCCATCTTATTGAGAACCGCCACATCACGGGCCACACCACGGATACTCAGGCAGTCCGCACGGTTCGGCGTGATGCTGATTTCAATCGCGGTATCATCCAGCTTCATATACTCACGCAGATCAGTACCGATCGGCGCATCTGCCGGTAATTCAATAATGCCGCTGTGATCAGCGCTGATACCCAGCTCAGAGAATGAGCAAAGCATACCTTCTGACGGCTCGCCGCGCAGTTTGGCAGCTTTGATTTTAAAATCGCCCGGTAAGACCGCGCCGACTGTCGCAACAGCCACACGCAGCCCCTGACGGCAGTTTGGCGCGCCGCAGACGATATCGAGCAGGCGGTCACCGCCGGTATTCACTTTTGTCACACGCAGTTTGTCGGCGTTCGGGTGCTGTCCGCATTCAACCACTTCCCCGATAACCACACCGTTAAACTGACCGGCAACGGCTTCTGTGCCGTCCACTTCCAGGCCGGCCATGGTGATCTGATCAGATAACGCGTCGCTGCTGACAGCCGGGTTTACCCATTCGCGTAACCAGAGTTCACTGAATTTCATGAGAGTATCCCGCCTTATTTGAATTGCTTGAGGAAACGAAGGTCATTTTCGAAGAATGCGCGTAAATCGCTCACGCCGTAGCGCAGCATAGTCAGGCGCTCCATCCCCATACCAAAGGCGAAACCGGAGTAAATGTCCGGGTCAATACCGACATTGCGCAGTACATTCGGATGTACCATTCCGCAGCCCAGTACTTCCAGCCATTTGCCGTTTTTACCCATCACATCCACTTCCGCTGACGGTTCAGTGAACGGGAAGTAGGAAGGACGGAAACGCACCTGCACTTCTTCTTCAAAGAAATGATTCAGGAAATCATGCAGTGTGCCTTTAAGATTGGTGAAACTGATATCAGTATCCACAATCAGGCCTTCTGTCTGATGGAACATCGGAGTATGTGTCTGATCGTAGTCATTACGGTAAACGCGGCCCGGCGCAATAATGCGGATTGGCGGCTGTTTATCTTTCATGGTACGGATTTGCACGCCGGAGGTCTGCGTACGCAGCAGGCGTTTGGCATCGAACCAGAAAGTATCGTGATCAGCACGTGCCGGATGGTGTGCAGGAATATTCAGTGCATCAAAGTTATGATAGTCGTCTTCAATTTCAGGGCCGGATTCCACCGAAAAACCCAGTTCACCGAAAAAGGTTTCGATACGCTCAATGGTACGGGTGACCGGATGCAGACCGCCATTTTCCATGCGGCGTCCCGGCAGGGAGACATCAATCCGTTCTTCAGCCAGACGGGCATTGAGCGCCGCAGATTCCAGGGAATCTTTACGGGCATTCAGTGCGGTCTGAACCTCTTGTTTGGCTTCGTTAATCACTGCACCCGCAGCAGGACGATCTTCCGGCGGCAGATCCCGCAGCGATTGCATCTGTAAGGTTAAATGCCCTTTTTTACCCAGGTATTCAACACGTACCGATTCCAGCGCTGCAACATCCTTTGCCTCTTCGACGGCTGCTTTTGCCTGAGCAACCAGTTCAGCGAGATGTGGCATGTTTTCCTATTCCTCTGACCCTGTGGTCTTCAATTATGACAACGGCGCTGCCGGACGTCATTATCTTCCCGTTCCGGCAAACCCCTGAAACAAAAAAGCCTCCATTCAGGAGGCTTACGGCGTTACTTTTCGTTTCTTTTTTACGCGCAAAGCCCCCTGAGTTCAGGCGCTAAAGTAAAAAAAGAAGCGGAAAGAAACGATATTATTCATTTTCTCAACTATTTATCAGTTAACCGAGTGTATTTTGTCATAGTACGCGAAAAACATGCGGATATACAATGACAAATTATTCATTCAGCAGATTTTTTCTGCCGGACAGCAAAAGAGGGAGCAAGCTCCCTCTTCTGTCTGAACAATTACGCCAGAGCGCCTTTTGCTTTTTCGACCAGCGCAGTAAATGCGGCTTTATCGAATACAGCGATATCGGCTAAGATCTTACGATCGATTTCGATGGATGCCTTTTTCAGACCGTTGATGAAACGGCTGTAAGACAGACCATTCTGACGAGCTGCTGCGTTGATACGTGCAATCCACAGCTGACGGAACTGACGCTTACGCTGACGACGGTCACGGTAAGCATACTGACCAGCTTTGATTACTGCCTGGAAGGCAACACGATAAACGCGCGAACGGGCACCGTAGTAACCTTTCGCTTGTTTCAGAATTTTTTTGTGACGTGCGCGAGCAATGACACCACGTTTTACACGAGCCATACTAATCTCCTAAAGTCGTAAACTTTGCTAAAAAACTTGCTTATGCGTATGGCAGGCAAGCGACAACTAAACCCAGATCCCCTTTGGAGACCATACCTTTCGGACGTAAATGACGTTTACGCTTAGTTGATTTTTTAGTCAGGATATGACGGAGGTTAGCATGCTTACGTTTGAAACCACCTTTAGCGGTTTTTTTGAAACGCTTAGCTGCACCACGTACAGTTTTAATCTTTGGCATTTTTATTTCCACTTCGCATTGTTAAACAACGAATTAATCCGGCGAATAAACGCCGGGGTTGCCCCCGGCGTTTATTACTTGGATTGCCGGACTATTTCTTCTTAGGAGCGAGCACCATGATCATCTGGCGACCTTCGATCTTCGACGGGAAGGATTCGACGGAAGCTAATTCACTCAGATCGTCTTTGATGCGGTTAAGCACTTCAATACCAATCTGCTGATGCGCCATTTCACGCCCACGGAACCGCAGTGTGATTTTGGCTTTATCGCCATCTTCAAGAAAACGAATCAGGTTGCGTAGTTTGACCTGATAGTCGCCTTCATCTGTGCCAGGACGGAATTTGATTTCCTTAACCTGAATAACTTTTTGTTTCTTCTTCTGCTCTTTAGCCGATTTGCTTTTCTCGTAGAGGAATTTGCCGTAATCCATGATACGGCAAACGGGCGGTTCGGCATTAGGGCTGATTTCAACTAAATCAACCCCGGCTTCCTCGGCTTTCTCAAGAGCTTCTTTCAGGCTCACAACACCAAGCTGTTCACCTTCAAGACCAGTTAAACGAACTTCATTGACACGGATTTCCGCATTGATGCGGTTCGGACGTGCTGTTTGAATTCTTTTTCCGCCTTTAATACCTTATTCCTCCGGTTGTTCTTCAATTCTGCGACTGCGAATTTCTTCAAGCAGTGCGTCTTTAAATTCGCTCACGTTTATACTGCCAAGATCCTTGCCGCGACGGGTACGAACAGACACCTCGCCTGTTTCCATCTCTTTATCACCGCAGACCAGCATATACGGAACACGACGTAGCGTGTGTTCGCGAATTTTAAAGCCAATTTTCTCATTTCTCAAGTCTGCTTTTGCACGAATTCCGGCATCCTGCAGTTCTTTGACGACTTCCCGGACATAATCGGCCTGAGAATCAGTGATGTTCATCACCACTACCTGGTTAGGCGCTAACCATGTCGGGAAGAAACCGGCAGTTTCTTCAGTCAGGATACCAATGAAGCGCTCCATTGAGCCTAAAATCGCGCGGTGAATCATCACCGGGGTAACGCGTTCATTGTTTTCGGCAACGTAAGTTGCACCCAGACGAGCCGGCAGAGAGAAATCGAGCTGCACTGTACCACATTGCCATGCACGATCCAAACAATCATACAAAGTAAATTCAATTTTCGGCCCGTAGAAGGCACCTTCGCCCGGCAGATATTCGAATTCAATGTTGTTTTCTTTCAGTGCAGAGGCCAGATCAGATTCGGCTTTGTCCCACTGGACATCAGAACCGATGCGTTTTTCCGGACGGGTGGACAGTTTAACCACAATCTTTTTGAAGCCGAAAGTGGAGTACATGTCATAGACCATACGGATACAGGCACTGACTTCGTCCATTACCTGCTCTTCGGTACAGAAGATGTGCGCATCATCCTGCGTAAAGCCGCGGACACGCATCAGACCATGCAGCGCACCGGAAGATTCGTTACGGTGGCAGCTGCCGAACTCCGCCATACGCAGCGGCAGATCACGGTAAGAACGCAGACCCTGGTTGAAGATCTGAATGTGACCCGGGCAGTTCATCGGCTTAATGCAGTATTCACGGTTCTCAGAAGACGTTGTGAACATATGCTCTTTGTAGTTTTCCCAGTGCCCTGTTTTTTCCCACAGAACGCGATCCATCATAAACGGACCTTTCACTTCCTGGTAATCGTACTCTTTCAGTTTCACACGGACGAACACTTCCAGCTCACGGAAAATTGTCCAGCCGTCGTTATGCCAGAACGCCATACCCGGCGCTTCTTCCTGCATATGATACAGGTCAAGCTGCTTACCGATTTTACGGTGGTCACGTTTTGCGGCTTCTTCCAGGCGCTGCAGATAAGCGGCTAACTGCTTCTTATCGCCCCACGCGGTGCCGTAAATACGTTGCAGCATTTTATTTTCGCTGTTACCGCGCCAGTAGGCACCGGCCACTTTCTGCAATTTGAAGTTATGGCAGAAACGCATATTCGGTACGTGCGGACCACGGCACATATCGACATATTCTTCATGGAAATACAGTGCAGGATGCTCATCCTGACCGATATTTTCGTCCAGAATTTCAACCTTGTAATCTTCACCGCGGGAAACGAACATCTCGCGGGCTTCGCCCCATGTGACGCGTTTTTTAACGACATCATAATCTTTTTTGGCGAGTTCCATCATCCGCTGTTCGAGTTTCTCGAGGTCTTCCTGGGTCAGTGACTCATCAAGATCAACGTCATAATAGAAACCGTTATCGATTACCGGACCAATCGCCATGCGGGTGTCCGGCCATAATTGTTTGATGGCATGACCTAACAGGTGAGCACAGGAGTGGCGGATAATTTCCAGTCCTTCCTCGTCTTTGGCGGTGATAATGGCTAAATTTGCATCGTGTTCAATCATGTCGCAGGCATCAACCAGCGTACCGTTGACACGACCCGCGATACAGGCTTTCGCCAGACCGGCACCGATATCATTCGCAACATCAAGGACAGAAACGGGATGGTTAAACTGGCGCTGACTGCCGTCAGGAAGAGTAATTACAGGCATTTTTAAATCCTTATCTACAGTGGTGACCCATACGTAAGATCACATATAGAAATCTCATTTATTTGATTTTCAGTACGTTACCGGCAATTTCTTGCGTACATTGCAAGCCGGGTCACACCTGCGGATCATAATCTGCCGGGCGCCCTTGCCGGAACTCAAAATCAATACTAACACAGCAAATACGGATTAAAACGTTTATATCTTTACATTTATGAAAAGGTGGTGAGCGTCACAAACAGAATATCAATTAATGAACATAACAGGGTCATATCCCTGCTATACATCAGTTATCTCAGTTCCGGCCAGTTATATAGCCATATATCCTGCCGGAAACGCCAAATTCATTATTTATATTAATTATTTCAAACAATGACGTCCTTCTTTTATGATGAAAGTGCGTTACACCATACAGAAATATCAAGAGCCTGCGGTAAATGACCCGAACTATCAGGTAAAACATTGACACAATTTATCATTCTTAATTCACCAATTGTAAAATGTTGTCAGTTATACTTAATCCGTAGTAGAGATAAGTGAACTTTTGGTATTTCTCATTGCCCTGACGCTAAATCAGGGCTTTTTTTTCATTTTTTCAGCCCAACACGCAATTCCTCACACTCCCCCATTTTTTTCTTCATTATTAATGATGCAGATCGTATGCTTTTTATACACAGAAAACGGGCGTGCCATATAAAAAGGTCAGACAGATTTTTTACAGCGGGACAAATTCCGTTGCAGATTCACAGTGCAGCGCAGTATCTGCAACGGAGAAAGGGATCAGAAAGGGAAAATCAGAAGGTCAGTCTGCCATCGCCAGTGCGCGGTATGCATTTTTGACTTTCCACAGATAACGGGGAGCCTGTGATGCAGGATGTTTGCTCTGCACATGCTCATAAAACTCATCGGCAGACAATGCGTTAATTTTTTCAATCGCCAGGGCGCGATTGTTATCAAACGTACGCAGCAATGCGCCGGCACCGTTGACATAAGAGACAATCGTTGCGTAATTGAGAGTTTGCGGGTCGGTAATGCCGGCCAGATGCTGGTCACGGATAATCCGGATGTAGGTGGTACCGATGTCGATATTGGTTTGCGGATCCAGCAGTTCACGGGTACTCGGTTCGCCGTTGCGGCCTTTCACACGGTAGGCATCGCGCCCGGCGGTTGAGGCTTTTATCTGCATCAGACCCACCGCGCTGGATGTGCTGATCACATCCGGCCGGTAAGAGGATTCCACCTCAATAATGGCGCGGATCAGTGTTTCATCGACCTCATAACGGTTGGATGCCTGACGGATAAACTGATCAAACGGCGTGATCGGATAGACCCCGCTGCCCTTTACCGGATAGGCGGAATAATCACTGATGCCGGACGATGGCGGCGTTATCCAGCCACCGGAACCGGTACGGGACTGTTTGCTGCTTCCGGAGCAGCCCGCCAACAATAATGCTAACGCAATCACACTCACAGTTTTTTTCACTCTGTTACCCTTTATCCCGCTTTCTGACGACGCTAAGAATACTGAAAACACACATAAACCAAAAGGAGTTTACTTAACTTTTACATTTTATGTGATTCATAGCATAGTGTGAATTGATCGTACTGAATGTTATAACAATATTACGGAAGTGCTTGACAATAATAAATGATATTGATAATCATTATCAATAACGATATCCTTAGTGATTGTCACACTTTAACCAGGCAGGCTGATAAAATGAACAAAAAACAAAATACCTTTTCCCTTCCGTTCCTGACACAGATATTCCGCCATGCTGTGCTGCTGCTTACCCTGTGCGCGGTCAGCGGATATTCCGCGGCGGCAGAGAAAAAATTCAAGGTTGTTACCACGTTCACCATCATTCAGGATATGGCGCAAAACGTAGCCGGTGATGCCGCAATCGTGGAGTCCATCACTAAACCCGGTGCCGAAATTCATGATTACCAGCCAACCCCGAAAGACATCATGCGTGCGCAGGATGCCGATCTTATCCTGTGGAACGGTCTGAATCTGGAACGCTGGTTTGAGCGCTTCTTTGAAAATTTGCAGGATGTCCCGGCGGTTGTCATTACCGAAGGTATTACCCCTAATTCCATCCGCGGCGGTGCATATAACGGTAACCCGAACCCGCATGCCTGGATGTCCCCGACCAACGCACTGATGTACATCGAAAATATCCGGGCTGCACTGGTCAAACATGACCCGGCGAATGCGGAAACTTACAATAAAAATGCGGCTGAGTATGCCGCGAAAATAAAAGCACTTGATGCCCCGCTCCGTGCCCGTCTGGCCAATATCCCGGAAAATCAGCGCTGGCTGGCGACCAGTGAAGGCGCATTCAGTTATCTGGCCAATGATTACGGTTTTCAGGAAGTGTATCTGTGGCCGATTAACGCAGAAGAGCAAGGTACCCCACAGCAGGTTCGCCACATGATTGATACCGTCCGTGAATATAAAATTCCGGTCGTCTTCAGCGAAAGCACCATTTCTGACAAACCGGCTAAACAGGTCGCCAAAGAAACCGGCGCAGAGTACGGCGGTGTACTGTATGTGGATTCCCTGTCTGCCGCTGACGGCCCTGTTCCGACCTATATTGATCTGCTCAATACCACTGTAGAGACTATCGCCAAAGGATTTCATCAATGAGTGATCAATTCAGTAAACCACAGCTGGTTGTCGATAACGCCACTGTCACTTATAACAACGGCCATACCGCGATTTTTGATGCCAGTTTCAGCATAGAGGGCGGCTCTATCTGTGCCCTCGTCGGTATTAACGGCAGTGGTAAATCCACTCTGTTTAAAACCATTATGGGGCTGGTCACACCGACACAGGGCCGGGTGACACTGAATGATGAACCGGTGCGTGCCGCGCTGAAAAGAAATGTGATTGCCTATGTTCCGCAGACAGAAGAAGTAGACTGGAACTTTCCGGTTTTGGTCTCTGATGTGGTGATGATGGGCCGTTACGGAAAAATGGGCTTTCTGCGTATTCCCGGTAAGGAGGACAAAAAAGCTGTCGCTGATGCGCTGGAACGTGTCGGCCTTACCGGGCTGGGTCACCGCCAGATAGGCGAGCTTTCCGGCGGGCAGAAAAAACGCGTGTTTCTGGCACGCGCTCTGGCACAAAACGGAAAAGTACTGCTGCTGGATGAGCCGTTTACCGGCGTGGATGTCAAAACAGAAAATGCCATTATCGATTTACTGCGTTCACTGCGCGAAGAGGGACATCTGGTGCTTGTCTCCACCCATAACCTCGGCAGTGTACCGGAATTCTGTGATCATGTGATCCTGATAAACCGTACTGTGCTCGACAGCGGCCCGACGGCCACCACATTTACACAGAAAAACCTGGAAAAAACCTTCGGTGGTGTGCTGCGTCATATCAATCTGTCCGGCCCGGATCTGCATGACGACGATGACCCGCGTTCACTGACCGTGATTACAGATGACGAACGCGCCGCTGTCTTCTACGGCCATCAGGATAATCTGACGGTGAAGACCGGCAGTAAGGACGATCAGCCATGACAGAGCTGTTACTCCAGCCGTTTGAATACAACTATATGGTGAAAGCCATCTGGGTGAGCGGCATTGTCGGTGCCGTGTGTGCCTTTCTGTCCGCTTACCTGATGCTCAAGGGCTGGTCACTGATGGGGGATGCCCTCTCCCACTCCGTAGTTCCCGGCGTGGCGGGGGCTTACGCTCTCGGCTTTCCCTACTCTGTCGGGGCGTTCTTCACCGGGATGCTGGCTGCCCTTTCCATGACTTTTGTCCGTCATCTGACACGGTTGCGGGAAGATGCGGTGATCGGGTTTATATTTTCCACTTTTTTTGCCGCCGGTCTGCTGATCGTTTCCCTGAACCCGACCTCGGTAAATGTGCAGACCATTATTATGGGGAATATCCTCGGGATTGCCGATGAAGACATGCTGCAGGTGGAAATTATTATTGCGGTTTCTTTCCTCGTGCTGATGTTTATCTGGAAAGATCTGCTGGTTGTTTTCTTTGATGAAACCCATGCCCGCTCAATCGGCCTGAACCCGCTGGCACTGAAAATTATTTTCTTTACCCTGCTCAGTGCCTGTACTGTCGCGGCACTCCAGACAGTCGGGGCAATTCTGGTCATTGCGATGGTGATTACCCCGGGAGCCACCGCCTATCTGCTGACCGATCAGTTTAAAAAGCTGCTGATTATCGCCGTTGTTTTAGGGGCGGTCACCAGCAGTGCCGGTGCCTATATCAGTTATTTTCTGAACGGCGCAACCGGCGGCATGATTGTAACCTTACAGACTATTGTTTTCCTGATTGCCTTCTTCTTCGCACCAAAACACGGCATGCTCTCTGCCCGCCGCCGGGCCCGCCGTGAATCAGCAAAACTGCGTCAGGAGGCAAACTCATGAGTGATTTTCTGACCTCTCTGTTTATTGACCCGTTTGCCTTTCCGTTTATGCAGCGGGCTATGTTTGCCGCTATTCTGACCGGCGCGGTCTGTGCTGTTCTCTCCTGCTTTCTCGTACTCAAAGGCTGGTCACTGATGGGGGATGCGATTTCCCATGCGGTCCTGCCGGGTATTGTACTGGCCTTCGTGATGGGCATTCCGCTGATTATCGGTGCATTTGTATCGGGACTTTTCTGTGCTTTTGCCACCGGTTACCTGAAAGAACACAGCCGGATCAAAGAAGATACCGTCATGGGGATTGTGTTCTCCGGTATGTTTGCCCTCGGTCTGGTGCTGTTCACCCGCATTGATACCGAACAACACCTGACACACATTCTGTTCGGCAACATCCTCGGAATCACTCAGGCTGAGCTGCGGCAGACCCTGATTATCGCGGGGCTGACCATGGTGGTACTGATGGTGAAATACAAAGATTTCATGCTGTACTGCTTTGATCCCAACCAGGCCCGGGTTATCGGTCTGCCGGTACGTATGCTGCACTACGGGCTGTTATCACTGCTGGCACTGACTATCGTCGCTTCTCTCCAGGCCGTCGGGATCATCCTGGTCATTGCCATGCTTATTTCACCGGGTATCATCGCCTTCCTGCTGTGCCGCAGTTTCGGCAAAATGATTCTGGTGGCAATTCTGGTCTCTGTCAGCTCCAGCTATATCGGTACTGTCGTCAGCTTCCATATCGACGGCGCCACCGGTGCCTGTATTGTGCTGGTACAGGCTCTCTATTTTGTGCTGGCACTGATTTATAACCAGCTGCGGTTATCTGCCCTCAAACGCCGCAGACAGGTTGCCTGACCTTCTGCATCACGGGGGATATTCTGTCACCGGGATATCCCCCGCTTACGGACTCTTCCGAAACAGCCATCCGTTTTTGTCCTTTTCTGTCTTTCCCTGCGCTTACTGTGTAATTTGTGTGAGATGTCCGCTTTTTTCTTTTATTTTCCGGCGGTAAGATAGAGTAACTGATAGACGGCTTAGTGAGGTGGCTCATGTGGCAGGCAGCAGGACGTATACTCAGTGAACATTTCGGCGAACACTCGTTCTCTGACAAGAAACAACTCGATGGCGGTGAAATCCACCGTTCCCGGAGTGCCCGTTACGGTGATCATCCGGTTTTTATCAAATATAACCGGCGTGACATGTTGCAGGTATTCAAAACCGAGGCAGAGCAGCTTGATACTCTCAGCCGCAGCCATACACTGACAACCCCCGCCGTTTATGGTGTCGGGTCGACAAAAGAGTTCAGCTTCCTGATTATGGAATATCTGCCGCTGAAGCCTTTTGATTCCCATTCCGCCTATATGTTCGGGCAACAGCTGGCGCGTCTGCACCAGTGGCATGAGCAACCCCGTTACGGTTTCGATGACGATAACCTGCTGGATACCAATCCTCAGCCGAATGCCTGGGATAAAAAATGGGCTTCTTTCTTTGCTGAAAAACGCATCGGCTGGCAGTTACAGCTGGCGAAAGAGAAAGGTATCATTTTCGGTGATATTGACAGCATTATCCGGCGTGTACAGCAAAAACTGTCTGACCACCAGCCGCAGCCCTCTTTGCTGCACGGTGATCTGTGGCCGTCAAACTGTGCGGCGGTGGCTGACGGCGGCACTGTCGCATTTGATCCCGCGTGTTACTGGGGAGATCGCGAGTGTGACCTGGCGATGCTCTCTTTTTTCCCTGAGCTGCCGATGCAAATCCTCGACGGCTATCAGCAGGTCTGGCCGCTGGACAGTGGTTTCTTAGAGCGCCAGCCGCTGTATCAGCTCTATTACCAGCTTCACCGCAGCCATTTGTTTGGTGATCGTTATTATCAGAGCGCACAGGCAATTATTGACGATATTCTCGCCGGTTAATCCCTGTTTTGCCGATAAAAAATACCCCGTCAGAGACTCTGCGGGGTATTTTTATTCCGGCTGTTCTGCTTACCAGTTAAGAAACTTAATTAAGAACCACGCAATCGCGCCGATAAACACCGGCAGCACATACAGCACAAAAATCTGCCGGAAAATAGTGTGATTCGGAATCCGTATTTTGGCGATTAAATCCGCCGGTGTTTTTCCGCTCTCTCTGGCATTTTCAATAATGGCCTGATCTTCAATATTCTCGCGGATAAACTTTACCTGCCGGGACATGCGGATACCGGATGCACTCAGCGCCAGCCCCACAAACATCAGGATATAAATCAGTAAAAAACTCAGATTGTGACCTTCAAAACCGAGTAATTTATCCGGTACAGGGGAGTTATTCCAGAATGTGTTCAGGAACGGTGTATTCACACGGATCATTTCCGTCACCACATTAATAAAATCCCCGATAACGGCATTAATTTTATCACTGCCGGTACTCTGCTGATGAGCCAGTTTCAGTAACGAAACAAGGGTTGAGATCAGAGCCGGAATAAAAACCACCCAGCCTGCCACCCGTTTAAATACAGCAACCCAGCGTGCCTGTTGCAGCGTCATGCGCTTTCCTCATTTGATTTTTTCCCTGTCATCATAGCGCAGAAATCAGGAGAAGATCATTATCATTATTCCGGTCTTTTTTACCCCGGAAATGATTAAGTCACTTAATGAACTCTCCGCCCCGGCTTGTTACAATCAGAGCGGGTTTTCATTCATTGCAGGATCTCAGGAGCATACACTATGTCCCACGCTTTACCGGTACAGGCCGCTATTTTTGATATGGATGGTTTACTGATTGATTCCGAGCCGTTCTGGCTTCAGAGCGAAAATCAGGTTTTCAGCAGCATCGGCCTGGATATGTCACTGCGGGATAAACTGCCCGATATGCTGGGCCTGCGTATCGACCAGGTCGTGGAGCTGTGGTATCAGGTTTCGCCATGGCAGACACCGTCTAAAGAAGACATCATCCAGCGGATTATTGATTCCACGATTGCCATGGTGAAAAAAGAGCGTCCGCTCCTGCCCGGAGTGGAACATGCACTGTCCCTGTGTCAGTCACAGGGACTGAAAATCGCCCTGGCGTCCGCCTCACCGCTCTATATGCTGGAATCCGTGCTGGAGATGTTTAACATCCGCCATTATTTCAATGCCGTGGTATCTGCCGGTGATCTGCCATACAGCAAGCCGCATCCGCAGGTGTATCTGAATGCAGCTGAAGCGCTGGGCGTTCCGCCGGTACAGTGTGTTGCGCTGGAAGATTCGGTTAATGGCATGATTGCCTGTAAAGCCGCCCGCATGCGCTCCATTGTGGTACCCGCCGCTGAAATGGCCGCCGACCCGCGCTGGTCACTGGCAGATTACCGCCTGTCATCACTCAGTGAACTGACCGCAGCCATGGTCAGCTGATTATTTTTGTGGCGGGAAATATCCCGCCCTGCTCCGTTAGTGGAATATTCCGGAGTTATTCATTAATAAATAAGCCTTTTTCTTTATTACCCTCTGGTCGGGCGTCATAAAAGACTTTATACTGTAACACTGTATAAATAAACACCTGAGTATTTACCCGGTATCATGACGGCTGAGGGTCACCTGCTTTTCTCTGTCGCTTCTGTAGTGATGGTTCACCAGCTTCAGATTTCGCCTGATATCAGTCAGGGGGACTGGCTGCACCTGATCCCCGGCGCTCTCGCCGGCGCACTTCTGCCGGATATTGACCATCCGAAATCCATGCTGGGGCAATGGGTCCGCTTTATTTCTGTACCAATCTCCCGCCTGTGCGGGCACCGGGGTTTCACGCACAGCCTGCTGGCTATTCTGATCGGCATTATTCTGTTCCGCACACAACTTCCGGTCAGCTGGTCTGTCCCGGCGGATTTTTATCAGGCAGTCATTGTCGGGTATCTCAGCCATCTGGCCGGGGATATGCTGACCACCGCCGGGATCCCGTTGTTATGGCCGGTACGCTGGCGCTTCTGTATTCCGCTGCTGGGCAGTAAAGCCAATAAGCGGGCAGAACGCAGTGTGGCGCTGATTGTGCTGGTGGCCTCGTTCTATCTGCCTGCACACTGGGAAGTCTGGTGGGATCATCTGCGGGAGCTGGTGCTGACTCAGATAACAGCCCGGCTATAAGTAATTCATTTTATATAACCAGAAGATATTGAAAATAGTCTGTTTAGTGACTACTCATGCCAAATCAGTCCCTGTGATCTACAATATAGCTATAAATAATTCAGATTCGTTATAAGTGATGCAGAAAACTCCTGTTAATCTATAACGTATCTTTTACAGTTTCAGCATCGCCATAACTGTATACGATGCAGTCAACACACTATAACAACATACCAACAGGTATCGGAGACCGGGATGAATTTTCCATTAATCAGCAATCTCGCTATATTCGTTATTCTGCTGCTGGTGCTGATGAAGCTCTGCAGCAATAAGGACTGGAGTCTGTCCAAAAAAGTACTCACCGGTCTGGTGATCGGTGTTCTGTTCGGCCTCGGGCTGAATGCATTCTACGGGACAGAAAATGACGCGGTAAAACAGGCCCTGCCATGGTTTGATATTGTCGGTAACGGCTATGTGAAGCTGTTACAGATGGTGATTATGCCACTGGTCTTCGCGTCTATTCTCAGCGCAGTTGCCCGTCTGCACCAGGCATCTTCACTGGGTAAAATCAGCGTGCTGACGATCGGAACTCTGCTGATCACAACGGCAATTGCCGCCTTAATCGGTATTCTGATCACCCTCGCTTTCGGCCTGACGGCAGACGGTCTGATCCAGGGCGTGAAAGAAACCGCACGTCTGACCCAGCTGGAATCTCAGTATGCCGGCAAAGTGTCTGACCTGACCCTGCCGCAGCTGATCCTGTCCTTTATTCCGAAAAACCCGTTTGCTGACCTGACCGGTGCTAACCCGACCTCCATCATCAGCGTGGTGATTTTTGCCGCCTTTATGGGTGTGGCGGCGCTTCAGCTGATTAAAGACAACGAAGAGCGCGGTGCCAAAGTGCTCAGCGCGATTGATATCCTGCAGGCGTGGGTGATGAAACTGGTACGTCTGGTGATGCGCTTTACCCCGTACGGCGTGTTTGCCCTGATGACCAAAGTGGTTGCCGGTTCAAACATTCAGGACATCATTAAGTTAGGGACTTTCGTTGTTGCTTCTTATATTGCGATCCTGCTGATGTTTGTGGTTCACGGTCTGATTGTCGGTATTGCCGGTATCAACCCGCTGCGTTTCTTCCGCAAAATCGCGCCGGTACTGACCTTCGCCTTTACCAGCCGTTCAAGTGCAGCCAGTATTCCGCTGAGTGTGGAGGCACAGACACGCCGTATCGGTATTCCTGACTCTATTGCCGGGTTCGCGGCTTCCTTCGGAACCACCATCGGCCAGAACGGTTGTGCGGGGATTTACCCGGCCATGCTGGCGGTGATGGTTGCCCCGACAGTGGGTATCAACCCGTTTGATCCGCTGTGGATTGCCACGCTGGTCGGTATTGTGACCGTCAGTTCTGCCGGTGTTGCCGGTGTCGGCGGCGGCGCGACTTTCGCAGCACTGATTGTCCTGCCTGCCATGGGTCTGCCGGTCACTCTGGTTGCGCTGCTGATCTCTGTCGAGCCGCTGATTGATATGGGCCGTACCGCACTGAACGTCAGTGGTTCCATGACCGCCGGGACAGTCACCAGCCAGATCCTGGGTCAGACAGACAAAACCCTGTTTAATAATGATAACGACGAAGATTTGCAGCAGGGATAATATCCCGCCGCTGATTATCGTCAAATAACAGAAAGCCCGTATTCAGGATATGAATACGGGCTTTTTACTTTATATTATAATGCCTTGTGCATAAACGGGACCAGCTGACTGACAGCCTGAGTCACATAATCCGGTTGGTCGTACATTGCAATATGGGTTGCGCCGTCAACCACATATAACGTTTTATTCTCTGATGCCGCCTTCTGATAAATTTTTTCTGATAACCAGCGTGTTCCGGCTTCACTTCCCGCAATCACCAGCAGAGGCTGTGTCAGAAAAATATCTGCATGATTAAAGGCATCATAAGTGATCAGTTGTGCCAGGCTGCGTGTGGTAATTTTTCCGGGCGCATTAGAATGCATTGCCCGCACAGTATGATAATAATCATATGCTTCTGCCAGATCCGGTTCCTGCTGTTCCGGGACTAAAGCCGGAATGGTCGGCAGATACCCCGTTGCCTCACCTTTTGCTTCCGCATTTCGCTGTTCAGCCGCCAGTTGCAGCAACCCGGCGGTTTGTTCCGGTGTCTGGTCGCCCCGCCAGCCGTAACGGTACATGTCACCGTAATTAACCGCACTGATAGTTCCCGCTGCTTTAATCCGGTGATCAATCATTGCCGCATGAATCGCATAGCCGCCTCCGGCACAAATTCCCGTTACACCGATGCGATTTTCATCAATGAACGGCCGGGTCACCAGATAATCCACCGCCGCACTGATATCCTCTGTACGGATGTACGGATTTTCAAGGTGACGCGGTTCTCCGCTGCTTTCCCCCTGGTATGATGCGTCAAAGGCCAGCGTGATAAAACCATGCTCCGCCAGTTTTTCTGCGTACAGACCGGCAGTCTGCTCTTTTACCCCGCCGCCGGGATGAACCATGATAATCGCCGGATAACGACGTGACGCATCAAAATCTGCCGGGAAACGAAGATTTCCGGCTATCTCAATATTGGCATTCATAAACCTGACTGGTGTCATTGCAGTGTCCTCTGATTACAAAAAGTAAGTGCAAAACAGCATAGCGCCGGATAATTACCCTGATTAGACGCTATAATATGATTTCAGCTATAAGCAAGGCTTATAAATATGAAAGAGAACCTTAATGATTTGCAGATTTTCCTGATGGTTGTCCGTCAGGGCAGTTTTACCCGGGCCGCGGTTCAGGCCGGCACATCACAATCCGCAGTAAGTCAGACCATCAATAATCTGGAACAGCGTCTGCAACTGAAACTGCTGAACAGAACCACCCGAAGTCTGACGCTGACAGAGGCCGGTGAGCGGCTGATTGACCTGATTGCACCGGCAATGGCTGAGATTACGGACGGACTGGCACAATTGGCGGAACTGCGGGAAAAACCGGCCGGGACAGTCAGGATTTCTGCTGATGAGTATGCTGTACAACAGGTTTTGTGGCCTGCACTGATGCCGGTACTGAAAAAATATCCGGAAATCCGTCTGGAACTGATCACGGATTACGGTCTGGTGGATATCGCCGGAGAACGGTTTGATGCCGGTGTGCGCCGGGGCGGACTGATTGCCGGGGATATGATAGCGGTCCCGATCAGCGGGGAAAACCCGATGGCACTGGTGGTATCACCGGAATGCGCCGCCGCGCATACCGCACCGGTGATACCGGAGGATTTGCTCACCCTGCCCTGTATCAATCTGCGCTTACCGACTCACGGAGAAAATTTTTCCTGGGTTTTTGTCAGAAACCACCGGGAGCAAAAACTGCGGGTCAGCGGACAACTGGTGGTCAGCAGCATTAACCAGGCGCTCAGTGCCTGCCTTGCCGGTTACGGGTTTGCGTATCTGCCGCGGCAACTGGCCAGCCCGCATATTGCCGCCGGAGAGTTACTGAGTATGCTGGATGAATGTTGTATCACCTACCCTGAATATTATCTCTATTACACCAGCCGCCTGAAATCCTCTGCCGCTTTCGGCATCATCGCTGACGCACTCAGCAAACGGAGATAAAAAAGGCCGTAACACCCTGTGTTACAGCCTTTTTGTCATGGTGTCTGAGATTAATTCAGAAATTCACCGCTGCGCAGTGCTTCAATGCGCTTATCCAGCGGCGGATGTGATAAAAACAGTTCACTGAATGATTTATTGCGGCCGTTGATGCAAAACGCCATCATGCTGCCCTCTTCCTGTGGTTCATAGCTGGTTTTCAGGCGTTGCAGTGCGGCGATCATCTTCTCGCGGCCCACCAGTTTTGCGGAACCCGCATCCGCATAGAATTCACGGCGGCGTGAGAACCACATGGTGATAATGCTGGCCAGAATGCCGAACACAATTTCCAGTACCATCGATACCGCGAAATAAATCATCGGGTTGCCCTGATTGCCGGCGTTTTCGTCATTGTTGTTTGACATAAAACCTGCCGCCAGTTGTGCCAGAATACGGGAAATAAAGATAACAAAGGTGTTTACCACGCCCTGTAACAGCGTCATGGTCACCATGTCACCATTCGCGATATGGCTGATCTCATGGGCGATCACCGCCTCCGCCTCATCGCGGCTCATATTTTCCAGTAACCCGGAACTGACCGCTACCAGTGACGCATCACGGCGCGCGCCGGTTGCAAAGGCGTTAATGTCCGGTGCGTGGTAAATCGCCACTTCCGGCATGCCGATACCGGCCTGCTGTGCCTGACGGCGTACCGTCTCCATCAGCCAGTACTCCGTCTGAGTGGACGGATTGGTGATCACCTGCCCGCCGACAGAGCGCAGTGCCATCCATTTTGACATCAACAGAGACACAAATGCGCCGCCGAAGCCAAATAACCCTGCCATAATCATCAGTCCGGTCACACTTCGGCTCTGAACGCCGGTCAGCGACAGAATAATGCCGAAGACAACCATTACGGCCAGGTTTGTGAGTAAAAATAATGCAATTCGCATCATATCAGTATGATCCTTTAAATAGTGTGCCCATCATATGCCTCAGAAAATAGGGGCATTTTGCCACATTTCAAGGCTTTTTAACCAAATAACTTTAATTATTAAACAACTTTACACTTAATTTTAATAAAGTGATCTTTTGCTGTTTTGTGCGGTTTGGCTTTCTGTGCAGATAATCAGCGTTTTTTATTAAAAAAATACTTTACTTTTTAAATGGGAAAAATTATCATTCTCGCTGTCGATACCTGAGTAAATTACTAAGGTATTGGCAAACGACATTGCTCACATTGCTTCCAGTATTTCGAAGTTTCTCAGCCAGCCATCGCGCTGGCTTTTTTTTATCCGTCAGCGGGCATAAAACTCCACCGGCAGATTATCCGGGTCAAAACAGAAGAAAAAGGATTTACCGGTAAATTCATCCGTGCGAATGCTGTCATAACGGATACCGCAGTGTTTCAGGTGTGTTTCCCATTCGGTCAGATCCTGCACTGCAAATGCCAGATGGCGCAGACCGCAGGCTTCCGGTTGTGATACGCGGGACGGGCTTGCCGGAAAGGTAAAGAGCTCCAGCAGATACTCCCCGTTCAGCGCCAGATCCACCTTGTAAGAATCCCGTTCCGCGCGGTAATGTTCACTGAGCACCGTCAATCCCAGCACATCACAATAAAATGCCAGACTGGCGGTGAGGTCAGAAGCAATCACCGCAATATGATCCACTTTTTCAATCTTCAGCATATCTTTCCTGTATAACGCCCCGTTACCGGGGCGTTTGATTTACATGCTTTGTTTTACAACGGCTGAGTCTGTGCTTCCACCGCCGCCAGCGCCACCATGTTGACGATACGCCGCACGGAGGAGATAGACGTCAGAATATGCACCGGTTTATTAATCCCCATCAGTACAGGACCAACCGTCACCCCTTCCGAGGTCGTCACCCGCAGCAGGTTATAGCTGATACGGGCCGCTTCCCCGTTCGGCATGATCAGCAGGTTTGCCGCGCCTTTCAGCGGGCTGTCCGGCATCAGATCACGGCGGATAGCCTCCACCAACGCCGCATCACCGTGCATTTCCCCGTCAATTTCCAGTGACGGTTCCCGCTCGCGGATCAGCGCCAGGGTATCGCGCATTTTTTCTGCGGACGGTGACGGACAGGAACCGAAACTGGAACGGGATAACAGCGCGACTTTCGGCTCAATACCGAACCGGCGCACCGCAGCCGCCGCCATCAGCGTGATCTCCGCCAGTTGTTCTGCGGTCGGATCATCATGCACATAGGTATCCGCGATAAACGTGTTCCCCGTTGGCAGGCTGAGCGCATTCATCGCGCCCGCCGTGTGCACACCGTCATGGAAACCAAACACATTTTCCACAATCCGGTAATGATCATGATAATCACCGATTATCCCGCAAATCATGCCGTCCGCCTCGCCACGGTGTACCATGATGGCACCGATGCTGGTCGGGTTAGTGATAATAGCGCGGCGGGCCTGTTCCTGGGTCACGCCCTTACGCTTCATCAGCTGATAATATTCCTGCCAGTATTCAGCAAAACGCGGATCACTTTCATTGTTAACGATTTCAAAATCCTGACCCGGCACAATCTGCAGTCCCAGTTTTTTGATTCGCATTTCAATCACATCCGGGCGGCCAATCAGAACAGGATACGCCAGCCCCATGCTGACCAGTTCCTGTGTCGCATGCAGCATGCGCGGTTCTTCCCCTTCAGCCAGCACGATGCGTTTGCGGTCTTTGCGTGCCATAGAGAAAATCGGCTTCATAAACAGCGTGGTTTTGTAGACAAACTCATTGAGGTGTTCCAGGTAGACACTGAAATCCTCAATCGGACGTGTCGCCACGCCGGTTTCCATTGCTGCTTTTGCCACTGCCGGGGCAATTTTCAGGATAAGGCGCGGATCAAACGGTTTCGGGATAATATATTCACGCCCGAAAGAGAGTTCCTGACCACCGTAAGCGGAGGCGACCTGTTCGCTCTGCTCTGCCAGCGCCAGATCCGCAATCGCCTTCACGCAGGCCAGTTTCATCTCTTCATTAATTGCTGTTGCGCCGACATCCAGCGCGCCGCGGAAAATGAACGGGAAGCAGAGCACGTTGTTGACCTGGTTCGGGTAATCTGAACGCCCGGTGCAGATAATGGCATCCGGACGGACAGCCAGTGCCAGCGGTGGCAGGATTTCCGGTTCCGGATTGGCCAGTGCCAGGATCAGCGGGTCACGCGCCATACCTTTGACCATCTCCGGTGTCAGCACGCCCGGACCGGAACAGCCGAGGAAAATATCCGCGCCCGGCATCGCATCCGCCAGGGTGCGCATGCCGTTGTCGTCAATAGCATAAGCCGCTTTGGTTTCCGCCATATTGGCTTCGCGGCCTTTATAGATAACCCCTTTGGAATCACAGACAATAATATTGTCGCGTTTCAGTCCCAGCAGCACCATCAGGTTCATACAGGCTACAGATGCAGCCCCGGCACCGGAGACCACCAGACGAACATCGCCGATTGCCTTGTTAACAATGCGCAATCCGTTAAGAACCGCAGCGGTACTGATAATCGCGGTACCGTGCTGGTCATCATGGAAGACCGGAATTTTCATGCGTTCACGCAGTTTCTTTTCAATATAGAAACATTCCGGTGCTTTGATATCTTCGAGGTTGATGCCACCGAATGTCGGTTCAAGGGAGGCGATGATATCTACCAGTTTGTCCGGATCGGTTTCATTGACTTCAATATCAAAAACATCCACGCCGGAGAATTTTTTAAATAAAACTCCCTTTCCTTCCATCACCGGCTTACCGGCCAGCGCCCCGATATTGCCGAGGCCAAGCACCGCTGTGCCGTTGGAGATAACGGCGACCAGATTACCTTTGGCGGTATATTTGTAAGCCGCCAGCGGATCATCCGCGATAGCCAGACAGGGAGCCGCAACCCCCGGTGAATAGGCCAGTGCCAGATCACGCTGGGTGGTCAGTGGTTTGGTCGGGGTAACGGTAATTTTACCGGGAGACGGAAACTGATGAAACTCAAGGGCACTTTGTTTTAATTGTTCGTCCATTTCAGGATCCTTTACAGGCATTAATAACAGGGTCAGGGCGGGTCAGCGGCGTAAGATCTGCCGCCGTCCACGTTATTCAGCGCTACATAAACAGTATACTGATAAACAGCGGAATAGTGAAAAAAGTGTAATATTCATGTAGTTAATGTACTGAAGCTGTTGAAAAAAACAACATATCCCTTGCCGGTTACCTGATAATAGCGATCTTCTCCGGCCTTACCGCCAATTATATCTTCCTGTCTTAAACCCTGAATGTTATCCCTATAATGTGCTTCATGTTATTAGGGACATTATTATTTTTAAATACTTTGTTATTTGCACATATAACACTTTTGCGTAAAAATTAATTGTCCTGACGATCATAGTCTATTTTTAATTTCAATAATTAATATATCAACTAAATCGTTTTGATTAAAATAATTTCATACCGCACACCCGGCAAGGGAGAACTCTATGCCTCATCACACTATTATGGTTATTGATGACCATCCGTTGTTACGCTATGGTTTTAAAATGCTTTTACAGCCGGATTATGCGTTAACCATCATGCCGGAATTCACTGACAACACTGGTTTGTTCAGTCATATTCATCAGCATACCCCCAGAATGATTATATTAGATATTAATGTTCGTGCGTTTTCCGGCATTGATTTTATTAAAAAGTTACGTCATAAGAAAATCTCCAGCTATATTCTGGTATTTTCACAATCACGGGAGCGGAATGATATATATGCTGCTATTGATGCCGGAGCTGATGGTTATTTATTAAAGAATTGCGATGTTGATTATTTATTAAGTCAGATTAAAAATGCCTTTAAAGGAAAAAAGATTTTCAGTGAGGCGATTTATAAAATTTTGCAGGAACGTGAACACTATCACGATCCGGTCAGTTACCTGACACAACGGGAAGCCGATGTTCTCAAAGAACTGGCCTGCGGGATGAAAAATAAGGAAATTGCACGGGCGTTGTTTATTTCAGAAGAGACAGTGAAAGTTCATATCCGCAATATACTGAAAAAACTGAATGTCTCCACACGGCTCGCGGCCAGCCTGCTCTATCTGAAATACCGGTTGCCCCGCTGAGAGAGATCCCCGGGATGGCGGTTCCGGGGTTACTCACTTTCTTCGTCGATACTCGCCGGTGTCGGGTAATTGAGCAGCTCCAGTGTGCCGTCCGGGTTTTCGCGGACATCCACCTGGATAACTTCTTTATTCATCCCCCGGAGAATAGTATCGACCTCACTGTAGGCGTAGCGGATGTTTTTGTCATGTGCCCAGTCCGGCATGCCGGTTACACCATAGTAAAAGTACACGGTGCTGATACCGTTGCCCTGCGGCTCTATTGCCTTGATTTTACTGATACGCAGTGCGCCGTAACAAAAATCCTCATGCGTCTGCCAGGCGTCTTTTCCTTTGTCCGTCAGTTGATATTCCACACCGGACGATTCAATCGTTGCACTGATAAAACCAACGGAAGCCAGCGCATTCAGCCGTGAAATCATCCATGGCTCTGACTGACTTGAGCTGAACTGCGGCCATTTATGTTCATCCAGGCACAGTTCGCTGTTTTCGGTAAATTTGAGCTGAAGTTCATTCAGATACACGTCCGTTTGTCCCGCGAGGGTAAAGCTGGCAAATAACAGCGTGCTTCCGGCTAAGTACTCTTTCATCGATCCTGTCTCAACATCTTCCGGATGTTTTTGTCATGGTTATGGCGTAATGCTACCCCACTTTTTTGCATTTATCGAATACTCTCTGCACGTAAGATTCTGGATAACTGCATCAAATTCCCGCATTATGCTATTTTTCGTGTTCACGACAAAGGATAAAAAATGAAAAATACAACCTCCGTCAGCCGGATTTTCGGGATCAAAAACTGCGACACGATGAAAAAAGCCCGTGCCTGGCTGGATGCGCATCAGATAGCCTATGCGTTTCATGATTACCGGCAGGACGGCGCGGATACTGAACTCCTCAGTGAATTTGCCCGTCATATTGACTGGACACTGCTGCTCAATAAACGCGGTACCACCTGGCGTCAGCTGGATAAAACAGAACAGGATGCAGTGACAGATGCACAGTCCGCTATCCGCCTGATGTCAGAGAAACCGGCACTGATCAAACGCCCGGTGCTGATCTCCGCAGATGGTCGCTATCACCTTGGTTTTAAAGCTGATGATTATCAGCATTTTTTCAGCCTTCCTGCCTGAGATAAAGGAAACACCATGCATTGTCCTGTAACAGAACTGGCAAAACAGCTTATCAGCCGGGACTCGGTCAGCCCGGATGATAAAGGCTGCCAGGCACTGATGGCTGAACGCCTGATTGCCGCCGGGTTTACCGTCGAACACATGCCGTTCGGCGACACACAGAATTTCTGGGCATACCGGGGCGGCAGCGGCACAACGCTGGCCTTTGCCGGTCACACCGATGTGGTACCCCCGGGTGACCTCAGCCACTGGCGTACACCGCCGTTTGAACCGGCACTGGTTGACGGTATGCTGTACGGGCGCGGTGCTGCCGATATGAAAGGTTCGCTGGCGGCCATGATTGTCGCCGCCGAACGTTTCACTGAACGCTATCCGGACTATCCGGGCCGCCTTGCCTTTCTTATCACCTCAGATGAAGAAGCATCAGCCGTTAACGGCACAGTGAAAGTGGTGGATACGCTGATGGCGCGCCATGAAAAGGTGGAATATTGTTTGGTCGGTGAGCCGTCAAGCCAGTCACAATTAGGGGATATGATTAAAAACGGCCGCCGGGGTTCTGTTACCGCAAACCTGACCATTCACGGCACTCAGGGTCATGTCGCCTATCCGCATCTGGCCGATAATCCGGTTCACCGTGCCGCGCCGTTTATACAGGAGCTGGTGGCAGAGCACTGGGACAGCGGCAATCCGTTCTTCCCGCCGACCAGCATGCAGATAGCCAATATCCGCGCCGGTACCGGCAGCAATAATATCATTCCGGGTGATCTGTTTATTCAGTTCAATTTCCGCTTCAGCACCGAATCCACCGCAGAATCACTGGAAGCCCGTATCGCTGCGCTGCTGGAAAAACATCAGCTGAAACATACCATTCACTGGTCACTGTCCGGACATCCGTTCCTGACCCCGGAAGGCCCGCTGACCAGTGCGGTCTGCCGTGCCATCGGTCAGTACTGTAATCTGACACCGGAACTCTCCACCAGCGGCGGAACCTCCGACGGACGCTTTATTGCACGGATGGGCACACAGGTTGTGGAGCTGGGTCCCGTCAACGCCACCATTCATAAAGTGAATGAATGCGTCAGCGCCGCTGACTTACAGCAGCTCAGCCGTATCTATCAACGGATTATGGAGCAGATCCTGCTATGATGACCTTTGAAATGCTGACCGGGCAGACCCGTGATCATGTCATTAATTTTGCCGGTAATCATCATCTGCAATTTAATGCCACCAAAGCGTTTCTCGCCATGCAGAAAGCGGCGGCAACCGCCGGATTTAAGCTGATGCCCGCCAGTTCCTTCCGGGATTTTTCCCGTCAGCAGATTATCTGGAATGAAAAATTTACCGGGATCCGCACCGTCAATGATGCTGAAAACCGCCCGCTGGATGTCTCAGCACTGTCAGAGGCGGAGCGCTGTCAGGCGATCCTGCGCTGGTCTGCTATTCCGGGTGCCAGCCGTCACCATTGGGGAACAGAGATCGATTATTACGATCCGTTCCGTCTGCCTGCTGACACCGCCCTTCAGCTTGAGCCTTGGGAGTATGAGGAAGGCGGCTATTTTGCCGCCCTTTCCGCCTGGCTGGCGGACAATATGGCACAGTTTGATTTTTATCTGCCGTTCACACAGCGCCAGACCGGCGGTGTGGCTTATGAACCGTGGCATATCAGCTATTGGCCTCTCTCTTATGAGGCGGAGCAGCTTTACACCCCGGAAACGCTTGAAAGGGTACTGAAAACACAGGATATCGCCGGTAAAACATGGTTACTGGCTAATCTTGACGCAGTTTATCAGCAATATGTCACATTACCGGAAAGCCATTAATCCGGTGATTTCTTCTCCGGCGTCATGTCATCTGTTTCCGGCAGACGCAGCATAAAGATTAGCAGCCAGACCAGAATACACAGCAGTAACAGCCGGATATAAATCAGTTTCACCAGCCAGAGCGACACCGCGAACGTCATCAGGATCACGATGACTGCCCGCCGTTTTGCTTTGCGTGGCAAACCTCTGTGTGTCTGCCAGTGACGGATGTAGCCGCCGAACCAGGAACGGTACAGCAGCCAGTGATGGAACCGGGGGGATGAACGGGAGAAACACCACGCTGCCAGCAGCAAGAATGGCGTTGTCGGCAAAACCGGCAGCACGACCCCCAGCGTTGCCAGGATGACGGCAATCCAGCCTGATAGCAGCAGCAGTATACGGGTGAACGGCTTCACGTCCTGAGCCTCCGGTAATGAGAATGCAACTCAATGTTATCGTTGCGTAACATCTTATTCAACCGGCTTGTGACCATTAATGATGATCCGGCAACAAAACGACGCTCTGTTCCGCACAGAGCGCCGCTCAGACTACCGGCAGTAAGGTGACTGTCAGCGAATCAAATGATTGATACTGATATCACATCAGCGGCGGCACTGAAGGCAGGATCGGCACAACGAGCACGGTCGGCCCCTTACGCTGTAATGCGGATTTGCAGGCCGCAATCACCTCAGCCTCAGTTTCTGCCCGGACCGCGGTACAACCGTAACCGGTGGCAAGAGCCGCAATATCCAGCCCCGGGATATCCAGGCCCGGCACCCCCGGCGTCTCTTCCAGTACCGCGAAAGATTTCAGAATACCGTACTGCCTGTTTTCCGGAATAACAAACAGGATCGGTAACTGATGCTGTGCGGCAGTCCATAATCCCTGCACAGAATACTGCATGGAGCCGTCACCGATAATCGCTGCTACAGGACGGTTACGCCCGCTGTCACGCTCGCCGAGGGCAATCCCCGCACTGGCCGGTAATGTCCAGCCGAGTGACCCGCTGGCAAAGGTGTAGAATGAGTCCGGTTTATCCACCGGCCAGGCGGCATGCAGTTCTGCGAGGTTAGAGGGGGATTCCTCGGTCAGAATCGTCTCTTCCGGCATGGCGCTTCTGACCGCCCGGAACAGCTGTGAGGCACTCAGTGCCCCGTCAGATACCGCTTCCGGCGCAGCAGGATGCGGTGCCATGCCGTGCGGCTGTCTGGTGACAGCGGCTGCCTGCGCCGGGCGCGCCGTCACCCGATCCGTTAACTGCTCAACCGCCAGTACCGCATCACTCAGCAGACTATCCCCGACCGGTGCCCGTCCCGCTTCCTGCGGATCATCGGTGATATGCAACAGCCGCAATCCGGACGGGATATAGTCACCAGCCACATACGGGTAATAGCGAAAAACCGGCGCACCGATGATCAGCGCCACATCGTACCCGGCGAGCTTATCCGAGAGCGGTTTCATGGCAAACGGCAGGCCGCCTGCATACAGCGGATGTGATTCCGGGAACGGCGGACGCTCGGAGGCCGGTGCCGAAAACACGGGGATATTCAGTTTTTCCGCCAGCCGGATCCCCGCTTCCCAGCCCTCACCCCGGGCAAGAGATGCGCCGTAGATCAGCACCGGATTTTTCGCCTGCGACAATACCTGTGCGAATTCCCGTATCCGCACCGGATCAGCACTGATACGATGAGACACCGTACGGACAACCGCGGTATCCGTTTCAGCCGGTTTGTCCCAGTCATCCAGCGGGATCGATAAAAATACCGGACCTGCCGGGGGTTGCAGCGCCATGGCATAGGCCCGCATAAACGCAGCCGGGACATCTTCCGCCCGCACCGGCTGATAACTCCATTTCACCCACGGCTCCGGCAGAGTTTCGGGCTTAATATTGGTCAGCCACGGCTCCATCAGCAGCATGTCACGGGTCTGGTTACCGGCGGTAATAATCAGCGGCGTGCGGTTCATATACGCGGTGAGGATATTACTCATTGCGTTACTCAGCCCGGCAGAGGTATGCACATTCACCAGTGCGACCTGACGGGTGGATTGCGCATAGCCATCAGCGGCGGCTACCGCAGAGGATTCATGTAGTGTCTGGATATAACGAAAATCTGCCGGAAAATTTTTCAGAAAGGTTTCTTCTGTCGAACCGGGATTACCAAAAACCGTGGTGATATTCAGTTGCCGGAGTAATTCAAACGTTACCTGACGGATTGTTTTTCCCATCATAATGCTCCCGTAAAATCATTATTCCGCTGGTAGTGAATATACCGGCGGATGAAAAGGCATACAGACTGACTTATCTGAATGACAACAATTTTTCCTGAAATAACAATGACAAGCAGCAGAGAAAATAAGGATCCGAAACCGGAAAATTAAACTATCCCAGACTCTATTACAGCGGAAAATAAAGATCAAACCGCCGCGCTGAACCGCTGTTGCGGGTTATCAGACCGGCAGAATGGTTATTTCTGATATAAAGCAGAGATATAGAGGTAAGACCAGATAACGGCACCATAAAAAAGCAGAATAATACACCTGACGGAGCCGGTTGCGAGTCAACAAAGCGATAACATGCTGACGGTTTATGAATCCGTTACAGTATCGTTTAACTCAGCGCTGTTATTGTCTGCCGCGTGGTACCAATTGGTTATTTTGGTTTTTTTTCGGCTCTCTGCAGGTGCAGAGAGCTTTTTTTTGTTTTCGGTATACTATCCGGACAATTGCAACCGTTTATGTACAGAGGTCATATGCTGAAAATAGTCTGCTTTATCGCTGTTGTTCTGCTGTCAGGTTGTGCCGGGGTGGGCATCGGCGCATCCGGAGGCTCAGAAGGCGTGTCTGCGGGAATAGGTACGGGCATCGGTTTTTAATCCGGTCAGTCATCAGCGCATTACCGGCTTCTTTTGTTCATAGAGGCTGTCATATACCTGTGATATACTTTGCGGAATTAATATAAATAACTGATTAACTATGTCAATTAAATACAGATCAGATATCGATGGGCTGAGAGCAATAGCGGTTCTCTTTGTTGTTATATTCCACAGCTATGACAATCTTATCCCATCCGGATTTATTGGTGTTGATATATTTTTTGTCATCTCGGGATTCTTAATCTCATCAATAATAAAACAACAACTTATTGACAAGAACTTTTCATTTCCGGATTTTTACAGACGTCGTCTCTGGCGGCTGCAACCTGCGCTGTTATTGGTAATGTTATTCGTTCTGGTGATAACATCAATATTTTATTTACCGGATGACTATATTGATGTCATGAACAGTGAGAAATATACCTCATTGTTTTTATCAAATCAGTATTTTTCATGGGTAACGACAAGTTATGCCGCTCAGGATTCCGTCTACCTTCCGCTTTTACATACCTGGTCACTGGCAATTGAATGGTAATGGTATCTTCTGATGCCGCCTGCGCTGTTTTTATTGCACACATTATGCCGCCGCTATCATTTCAGTATTGTGCGGGTGGTTTCCTTACTGACGATACTGACCGTCATTCTGTCCCTGTTTTTGTCAGATAATTACCCGGATAAAAGTTATTATTTATTTTCATCTCGTATTTTTGAGTTTATGATCGGTGTGACCATTGCTTATATTCCTGAAAAAACAAATGATAAAAAATCAGTCTGTAATATATTGTCAATTTCCGCTTTTGTCGTATTAATATTAATCGCCAGCTGTGATGCGGTATTACCGGGTTATCCTAATTTTTATACTGTTGCTGTTTGTGCCTGTGCTGCGGTCATCATTTATACAGGACAATACAAAACGATTATCAGCAGAATACTGTCAATCAATATTGTTGTATTTATTGGTGCTATATCATACTCACTTTATTTATGGCATTGGCCCGTTTTTGCTGCTGCACGTTACACCGGTTATTTCGATAGCAATACAGAGAAACTGGCCGCGATGTTTATTACGCTGATTTTCTCTTATTTATCTTATGTCTGCATTGAAAAAAAAATTCAGAAAATCTCAGTTGAGCTTTGCATATACCTTTCTGATTTTATTTATTATTCCTGTCATCATCACTCTAACATTAAGTAAAATTACTGTAAAACATGACGGATTCAGTTTCAGGCTCGGAGATGCGTATCTGAAAATGGAAAACGTACTGAAAGAGCATCATTACGACAATCGTCCGTTATGCCTCAGTAATGATAATGCGGCAGCCGACGGTGTCTGCCATATAGGGAAAAAAGGGGCGGATAAAAAAGCCTTTTTATTTGGTGATTCTCATGCTAACCATTTTTGGGGCTTTATGGATGTCATCGGAAAAGATGCCGGTATGGATATCAGGGCACAAGCGACATCATCCTGCCTGACACTGCCGGGCGTCTATCTTTATGACTGGTGGAATTATAAAAACACCGTGTACCAACGCTGTTATGATGATACTCAGCAGTATTACAATGATATCAGAACAGGACATTATGATTATGTCATTATTGGTGAGGTCTGGAGTAACTATGCCGGTGATCATGTCATCAATCAGACCGGTGATACCCGATCAACCGGGGAATCCCGGTCACGCACAGAAAAGGCATTACGTGAAGCGCTGGATATTATTGTAACCTCCGGTGCCAAACCGGTTATTATCAAAACCATTAATCCGATGCCGCATAATTTTATGACCTGTTTTTATCAGAATGTAAAATTACGCCATGATTACCGCAGTAATCACTGTGGCGCCGGACAATTTAATGGTGATGAGCAGGAATGGTTCAGCCGGTTATTTGTAAAACTAAAGAATGAATACCCATCGCTGACGATCATTGATCCCAAAGATGTTCAATGTCATAACGGGCGTTGCCTGACCGATATTGACGGCATTCCGGTTTACCGTGATGTCGGACATTTAACCGACTACGCATCCGTTATTTTCGGCACCGGGTATTTAAATAAATACCCGAACCCGTTTAAATAACAGGAAACAGCAATGGCGGTATCACCGGAATGTCATGGTGTGCCGCCGGGAAAAGGTCATCAGGAAATGTTATTCAGTGCATAGCAGGTGTGATAATCTGCTGTGATGGTTTTGAATTCATTGTGAATGATAATAACGTATTGATTTTAATTAATTGATAATGACAGACAAAAAAGGTAACAACAATGCATTGGTTAGCAGACTACTGGTGGGTCATCCTGGTACTGTTCGTCGGCGTGATCCTGAATGCCATTAAAGATCTCAAACGGGTGGATCACAAAAAATATCTGCAGAACCGCAGGGAACTGCCGCCTCACCGTGATAATAATGCACAGTGGGATGATGAGGATGACTGGCCGGATAATAAATCTAAAAAGCCCTGATGTCCGCTGCTGTCTGCTGCGCCCACTCAGGGCGCAGTGTCTGCAGTATCACGGCCGTTTCCTGCCGCTGCGCATTAAGCAATGCCTTTTTCCCGCTGATGTGGCGCGCTTTCAGTATCTCCGGCTGACCGGACAGCAACTGTGATAATTCCCCGGTCTGTGCCGGATATGCCCTTTGCAGAAGTACCAGTGCCGGCTCTGCCACAGCCTGTGGTTTGGCAGCATACGCAAACCCGGCCAGCATCCGCCATTCCCGTTCATTGAGTGATTCAGCCTGAACCGGCGGTACCGGTGAAAATCCCCATACCTGAGAAAAAACCGCGCAGTCGCGGACAAACTGCTGTTCTGCGGCATTTGCCAGTACCTGTCCGGCAGACGTCAGCGGCAGCAACAGCATTGCGGTGTAACATCCGCTGCCTGCTTCCGGATGTGTGCCCATACGGGCAAAACGAAAACCGCAGGATGTCCAGAATGCAGCCAGTTCCGGGGTATAGCCAAAGCTGACGGACAGATAGTCCATACCGCTGTTTTTTGCCGTCTCTGCCGCCCGCTGTAATAACTGATGCCCCAGCGCGTTACGCCGGTAGCCTGCATGGACGGCAATACGGCTGATACGACGTGAATGCAGTTGTGCCGCCTGCGGGAAGTAACTGTGTGCCGCCAGTGATTGTGCCAGCAGGTTTCCGCGCGGCCGCCGCGTGCCCGCCCAGACAGAGTGGGTCAGTGCTACCGGTAAGCCGCCCTCGTCGGTCAGCCAGAGTGCTGCGGTGACCTGCTGCCGGTGGCGGAACAGCGCGAAATGCTGTCCCGGCGCATCCGCCAGACGCCGCAGATCCAGCGGGGATGTCCGGTAATGTGCCGCCGTCAGCAAGCCGTAAAACCCGGACAGTAGATCAGGGTCATCACATAACCCCTGCTGTGTTACGGACTGATATTCACACTCACCCGCCGGTATGATTTTTTCTGCCGGTTCGGTGAGCAGCAGGGCCTCATCCAGCCAGGCTTCCGCCGGGTCATGCTCTGCCCAGCGCACCGGCTGCGTCAGCGTCAGTGCGGTAAAATTCGGCAGTGAATGGCAGAATTTCAGTAAAAATCCCCGTCCGGTGCCTTCATAGCCCTGAACAGTGGTCAGCAGCAACACACGGGGAAACACCGCCGTAAAACGGCTGAGCAGTGGCAGCGGGATCATTGCCGCTTCGTCAATCACCAGCCAGCCGTATGTGCTGACATCTGCCGTTTCTGCCAGTACCAGTAAATTATCCGGAGCGATAAATTCTGTTTGTTGTGGATCATGAAGATAGCGCTGTATCACTGTGACAGAGGCTTTCGCCGGGGCACACAATAAATGACGACCCGGCGCTTCTGCCAGGAACAGACCGGCTACAGCAGATTTTCCCCGTCCTCTGGCTGCGGTCAGACAGAATATGCCGCGTTCCGCGCAGCGGAGTTGTGCCAGTATCTCCTGCTGTGCCGCTGTCGGGGTGCCGTCCGGCGGCAGCCACTCAGGTTGCGGCGGCAGCAGTGTCATGTCAAATGACCGGTCTTCATACCGGCAAAGATGGGCAGGATGATTGAGTGTACGGGCGAAGTGACGCATAAAGTGCGGCGCGGGGATCATCTGCCCGCCGTCATTCCAGCGCAGACTGTCCTCATCCGGCCGGGTCTGCCACTGTGATTCCGGCGGCAGCAGCAGGATCAGCCAGCTGCCCGCCTGTAATGTACCGGTCAGCATAGCCAGTGCTTCGCTGTGAAGCCCGCGCCGGGCATCAAATACGCCGTGGCGAAATTCCTGACCCAGCAACAAACGGGCTTTTTCCGCCGGTATGCCGCCGGGCAGCTGAGCGGAAATTACCGGCCAGTCGCCGGGAGCCGAATCTCTGATTTCCCGCAGCCGTGATTCACACCAGTTGTCACTGCCGCTCAGTACCCACAGACGGCGGATACCCTGTATGCGGAGCTGTTCTGTGCAGGCGTGAAACAGTGCGGGTAACATAGAAAACCGCTACATCTTACCGACAAGCAGTGACAGGATCCCCGCCGCAATCAGCGGCCCGACCGGCACGCCCCTGAACAGCGCGACACCGATAATCGTCCCCACCAGCAACCCGGCAACGGTGGACGGCTGGTTACTCATCAGGGTGACTCCGCGGCTGCCGAGCCAGGACACCAGAATGCCGATCGCTATCGCCAGCAATGATTTCCAGTTCAGAAAGGAGCCTAAAACATCATTGGCACTGATTTTTCCGCTGGCAATCGGTGCCATCACGCCCACGGTCAGAATGAGGATCCCCAGCTTGAGGCCGTATTTTTCCACAAACGGGAAATAGCCGTTAAGCGGCGTGATGCGCACTGCCAGCAGAAAAAGAATGGCCAGGGTTACTGTCATATTATTACTGATAAGCCCGAGCCCGGCTAAGACCAGGAGGATAATCAGGGTCGGGTCAATATTACTCATAGCAGATCCTGCGTGTCGGGGGGAATGAAAGGCGCCAATAGTATGCCGTTATACGATGATAATCAAACTCTGCCGGTTTTGCAGGGAAAACCGGCAGAAAGGCTTATTTCAGTGCGGAAAATGTGTCACATTGCGCAATATCACCACTGTCAAAACCGCGTTTGAACCACTCATAACGTTGTGCGGAGGTTCCGTGTGTGAAACTGTCCGGGATAACCCGTCCCTGACTCTGTTTTTGCAGGCGATCATCCCCGATGGCCTGTGCCGCATTCAGGGCATTTTCCAGATCACCGTTTTCGAGGATCCCGGCTTTTTCCATCTCATGGCCCCAGATCCCGGCAAAACAGTCAGCCTGTAATTCCATTTTCACTGACAGGCGGTTTGCCTCTTTCTGACTGCTGCGCTGCTGGCGCTCACGTACCTGACGATCGATACCGAGCAGGTGCTGAACATGGTGTCCCACTTCATGAGCGACCACATAACCCTGCGCGAAATCCCCGCCCGCCCCTAATTTGGTGCGCATATCGTCATAGAAAGAGAGGTCGATATAGACTTTCTGATCAGCCGGACAATAAAACGGCCCCATCACCGCCTGCCCCGCACCACAACCGGTCGGCGTGGCTCCACGGTACAGCACCAGTTTCGGCTCACGGTACTGCCGGTTGATCTGTGCGAATTTTTGTCCCCAGACCGCTTCGGTTTCCGCCAGCATCACGCCGGTAAATTCCGCCTGTTTCTGCTCCTGCGCACTGCTCTGTACCGGACGCTGCTGTGAGGTGGTCTGCCCGATATTAACCGGGTCACCGGTCACCAGGCCGGTCAGGTCAATACCGTAAAAACCGGCCACAACCACAATAACAATCACAACCAGTCCGGCTTTGCCGCGCGGCAGCGGAATACGCGGCCCGCCTGCGGATCCGCCCGGAATTCTGCCCCCCGTACTGCGGCGGTCTTCAATATTGTCGCTCTGGCGACGCCCTTGCCAACGCATGATGATTCTCTGCTTATCGGATAATAGTCGGATAACCACATAGTACAGAGAAAATGAAGTGAGGAAAAATGCTTCTTTCTTTCAGGGGAGTGATAAATCAGCTTAACGCCGGTGATAAGCAGGTTTTGTTATCACCGGCAATGCATTCAGGAGGGGAATGATTCACATAAAAGTAATTTGTTTTAATATCAGTATATTATATTAAATTACCGGTTGAAAATAAGATTTATGAACGCGCACATGTACAAAAAAATCACACACCATAAACCACCGTATGCGCCCACATATCTGATGACTACCGATGGCTACTCTTGACATTCATCAACTACATGCCTAAATTTCACTGTATATCCAAACAGTAAAAGTAAGGTGTTCGTATGCTCCGTATTGAAGTTATTTTCAGCAGCAACCAAAAAGAGATAATACCACCCGGTACATTTGAGGCACTGGAAAAAGAAATTGATCGAAAGTTTCGGGCTCAGTATCAGGATATGAACGTTCGTATTGCGTGGGGTATCAATGCCGCGATGTCAGTAACGGGCGGAAAAAATGATAATGACAATAAAAAAATAAAAGAGATACTACAGGAGATTTTCGAGGACGGCAGCTGGGTGCCGGAAATGGCAGATGCTTCTGATGATGTAGAGTATTTTGATAAGTAAGCGACAGCCGCGCCGTACATCCACCAGCGCGGCTTTTTTATGAGAACGAAAGTTAAGGCTTAACCGGCCAATCAATGTCAGGTGCGGTTGATGTATCAATACGACTCAGCAGAATGCGGTATCTCTTCCACTCTTTCAGGGCTGCTTCTTCTTCCGGGGTCGCTATACCGAAATCTACAGCATCCTCCAACGGCGCAATGACAGCAGTTGCCTCAGCCATCAGTCGTTGCTTTTTAGCTTCGGCTTGTTCGATCAATTGCTCCTGTGTCGG